>BQNB010115492.1:0-21551 GCA_026074375.1 Tanacetum coccineum
GCACTAGTTGCAAATCATCAAATGACACCATCACAACTCAACACTTTTCAATCCTCATACAACAATCCTCAGTTCCAACAACAGTTTTCATCATCTTAGTCTCCTCAATATAAATCAATTCATCCCACACAACATTACTCAACTACTTATCTATTTGGAATTAAACTTATCACACTTAGTACTGCCAATGGAAGAGTTTATACTGCCAAGCTTAGTTAGTACTGCTGGTATGTGCTTAATTACACATACCTTTTACCTTTAAAAACGAGCTAAAATAACCAAAAACGGACTCAAAATGCCAAATATATGCTTGTTTTGCTAATTGTGTTGTGCAGGAACGGATATCTCACAAAAAGACGAAAAAACCAAGTAAAAAGCGACAAAACCGGACACGGGATGGAAAAGTGTGTGAAGACGAAGCCCAATCAAAGTCAAGTCAACTCCAAGAAGAAAAAGCAAAGAAAAATATAACTTGAGGGGTCAAAAATGCCAAACCCCTAAGTTATATTATTAAGGAAACAAAGACAGGGGCTGATTATGCCAATTTGGGAAACTTCATTTATAAAAGAAAGAAAAGGGAAAAAGAGAATGAAAAGAAGAAAGATGTGGAGGGGCTTTTCTTGTACACAAACCAAACATATCTTTAATCATCTTCAACCTCCCTCTGTCACAACCCAACTTGTATAATCATTTTTCCACTCTTCCCAATACCAAATCCAGCCAGCAACCTGTTTTGCTCCCATACTTCTACACTGCAACACTCCATCAACCACTTGACAATACCTTCCCACTCACCCCACATGGCCACAATGCCAAGTTGGCAATCCAAGGGCATTTTCGATCCAAGGGTTGAGAGAGAATACAAGGAAATTAAGGGCCAAGATATATTGTGAGTTTATACTCACAAAGCTAGCACAAGGAAGCTTTATACTCAGCAAACAAACACAGTCAAGCTCAACAAAGAAAAGTCAATGAAAGTCAAACAGAAGACTTCAGCTTGTTTTTACCTTTTTCTTTGTATAAATAGAGCTAGTGAGCCATGTAATTTGAGGAGTGTAATTTCTATAGTGTAATTTTTAGTTTTTAAAAACTTTTTCCTTTCTGCAATTTGTAAAAGTTCCAAGTTTAATGAAATTTCAGTTTGTTTTGCAATTCGTGTTCTAAATTTACATTACCTTAAGTTTGTTTTAAAGCTACTCATAAGCTCTGAAGAGTCTCTAAGCTCTTTATTTGAGCTAAATAAGTGTTAAAAGTTTTAAATTCTGCAAAACCAGTTTAAATACCTGATTTACCTTTGCATTGAATTGTGGAAGAAAGCAATTTGGAAGTTGGTTTGTAATGGAAAACCAAATGGACTCATACCCTAGCTTTATTAATAAGATTTAGGGAGCTATAGCATGCCCTTTTGGGTTCCTCTTGTTTAGCTAGAGTGCTTTCTTTCTTTTTTTTTTTTTTTCCATACCCTTGGTAGTGTAGTCTTCTTATTTAATTCTTGCAACTTTTCTTTAAGTTTACTGTAGCATTGCTTATTATTGTTTATTTCTGTCTTATCTTGCTTATAGTGTTAATATTGCTTAATTTTCTTTGGTTAAGTTTTGGTATCATTTATTTATACGTGTTCTTTTAATATTTCATTTTTAGCTATAATTGCCTTTGGCTTATTCAGCTTTATCTAGTGCTTAATTTTGTTGAAAATGGGTCATTAGTGCTTAATATGTTCATATAATCATTTGTCTTTAAAAAGCTTGGCTTATACTCTCTAAAATTAGTTTTAAATAAATGGATTTCATAATCTTAAAGGGGTTTGTTTGGCGTAAAGACTGAAAATGGGTCATTTGGCTCTGAATGGGTTGTGCGTCAATTTATAATTTTCTTTTAGTATATTTAGGTCTATAAGCTGTTTAATCAAGTTGTATATTTGTTGAAATTTCATTTTCCAAGTTTATATTAGCTTATTTGTGAACCTGGTTGTATTTTCTGCTTTAGTAGAAAGAATGCTTATTTTTGAGTTTTAGCTTATAGTAGATATAAGCTTTGTTGCATATAATTTTAAGTGTTTTTATGCATTGGGTAAGTGTTGTTGTAATGTGAAAATGTGTTTTTTAAGTGTTAAGTTTGATTCTGCATGGGAGTTAAAAATAAAGGGTTCATTTAGCTTTTTCTTAAGCTCATTCTAGCTTATTTAGTGTTCAAAATATCTTTGGAGTCTTAATTATTGTTCATGTGCTTAATCTCAATCTGTTTTTGACTTATCTCATTCATAAGAAGTCCAATTGCTTGATCATTTTTAAGCGCAAAGTGCTTTATATCAGTATATCTAAAATATAGTAGTTTAAGTCATTTGTGTTATTGTGCTTATTCAAATGGCTTATGTTAAAAAAGGTGAATAGGTGGGCTTAATACAGGACTATTAGTTGAGCTTATTTCCAAAAGCACACTTTTCAGTTTGGCTATATTTAGGAATTTTAGCTTATTTTCATTTTGGCTTATTTTAGAAAAATTTAGAGTTTACTATATTTTGATGCAAATTGAGTTGAGTTAAGTTGTTTTTTGTTGAAATAGGCTTTTTGGAATCTGATTAAGCAACATATAAGCTTTCCAAAACATCATTTCCTTTTTCATGTTTGGTTTAATTTTGAGCTTTTTACCGCTTTTTTACCTTAACGTAAGTCCAAACCTTAACTTCCCCTCTGCAATCAGCAGCTTATTTGGCTTTTGGGGCTCTATTTGAGTGCTTATTTTTATAAGGTGCCTTTATTAAAGTTGCTTAAAAACATGTCCCGGACAACTTTCGTGTTTTGAGTTTTGGCTAAAAATGATTTTTTTAAATCAGCAGTTTTTGAGCCTCGTTTCTGCTGGTAGAGCCTCGTTTCTGCTGGTAGTGCACCGTTTCTGCTGGTAGTGCACCGTTTCTGCTGGTAGGGTTAAAATTAATTTTTTTTTTTTTTTTTTTGCCCGTTTTAGGTTTTGTTCCATTAGATTGTAGTTTAGGGTTTCCTTATACCTAATTTTGCTTCCCGTAGTGTTAGGACTATATCAATCTAAAATTAATTCTCACTCAATCTAAATCAAACCAAGATCAACTTTCAATGCAGCCTCGTTTGGGTTCTTACGACCCTTCGGGAATCATACTTTCTGGAATCTTTTATCATTGATTCTCTTATATATTTTATTTCTAGGTAGGTCTTGACTTTTTACCTTGGTCAAGGGTGAAGAGTTTGGATTTGCCTAGTATTTTATATATACTATATTGCGAGAACCAATTTTTGGCGCCGTTGCCGGGGAGGCTAGTGCTACGATTGTTATCCTACGTTTGATTTAAGTTTGTCTTATTGTGAATATATCATCTTAAAAAACACAAAAATATTTTTCTTTTCTTTTTACTAGTACATATCATATAAATCTAAAAAAAAATCAAAAATATAAAAAATTGTCCATAAACAAGAAATAAAATACATAAATTGGTAAAAATACCAAAATATAATATTCTCAATTGAGGTATTATCATAATTTCCGGTGAACTAGTGAGTTCCCACTCGAACAAAAGATTTAAAAACTTGCCATTTGTGTCTCTTACAACGTACGGCTCACCTTGGAAAGTTAAACAAACTATAAAGTGGGTATAAGGAGGGTTGTTCCAAGGAACTACGACCCGAAAGGAGAAATAAGCTTCGCGCTATTCCTACTCCTCCGCTCACCTGTGCGTTTACCTTTTTGAGAGCTACCGTGAAGTAAGTAGATTATTTGGTTTAAGTTGTCTTATCTCATTTTGTCCGTTAAAATAAATTGTGAATTAATTGAAAAACCAAAAATAATCTTCTTTTTCTTCGTATCATTTAATTCTTTTCTTATCCATCTTAATGTTTAATTCTTATGACGTCATTCGATTATCGTTTGAATCCGATTTACGCGATTAAAGAATGCTCGACTTGTGGAGTTTTGTACACTGCAGACTTTTGTTGTTCAAAAAAGGGTCTTGAAGACAAGATTCTTGTTCCTAAACCCCCTCGAAATTGTGCAAGGTGTGCAAGGTGTGGAACCCCGGTTGATGGTCCGTATTGTCATGGATGTGCTCTTTTACGAAAGAAATTTATGGAAGAATTATTTACATATTGTGTAGAAAATGAATTTTTCGAAGACCTTCAAGATACTTCCGAGTCATCCGATGACAATACCAACGTTGTTAATGCTCCTCAAGAGCCATTCGTTGGTAATCAGGACCCCGGTGAAAATTCCTCACCAAGTCCTCTACACATTGACCACTGTTGTCACGAGTGCGGTGATTCGTTAGATGGAATCTTTTGTCGACAATGCACTTGTAAGTCTTGTGGGAAAGGTGCTCATTACGGTTATAATTGCCCTCCGAGAGTTCCGATTATCTTAATCCGGAAACCATGCAAAAATCAACCATTGATGAGCCCCTACAAAACTTGCAAAAGTTTAGCGAACAACAATATGTCTTCTTGGTACCTGCCAAAAATGTGGTTGTATAATTACAATGGATTTGTTTTTATTGTACTATTGGAAATGGAACACCAAGTAAACTTTTCAACTCCATACTTTTCTAAGATTCTCCAATCGTGTTGAAATAACCTCCTCCTACAACCACAATTTCGTACACCATACTCTTGTGAGTTACGTAGGGAACGATTCTCATTACGGTTCAGATTGCAGCCTCAAGTCCGTTTGTCTACAATTCAGGACTGTGTTTCAGTCAAAACTTTGATTATTTTCACAACTTCACGAGTTATCCACAACCAATATCCTTGTTGTGAAATTGCGGGGGAGTCTCATGAAACTTACCAATGTCATCCATTGAATGGTAGGGACTATTATAATGAGCAAAAATCTGCTATGATTCGAATTCTTTGGTTTTTGCCAAGTTCAACCCGCAATATACCGTCAATCATCCAATCTTCAATTCCCAAAATGACCTTCTCAATTCTCAAAATAAACTTATGGAACAAATGACAACCTTATGTGATTTGGTTGGTCAAGCTATACAAAAGAAGGAAGAAGAAAAGCGAATGGCGGAAGAGCAAGCGGCCAAAGATCGATATTGGAAGATTCCCATTTGCTACGATGATGACGAAGACGATACCATTGCAATCACACCCGTTTTACCAATCGAGGAACCCGATAACTCTCTAAGTTTATGGAGGACGTGCTCTCTTGCACTATTCCAGCAACGGAATCAGACGAAGTAATAAAGTCTAGTGTTGAGGACTTTGTCCCAATCCCAAGTGAGTCCGAGGGTATTCCTTTTTTTTTTTTTTTTTTTTTTTTATTTTTTTTTTCTTTTTCTTTTTTTTTTTTTTTTTTTTTTTTTTTTTTTTTTTTTAATTTTTTTTTTTTCTTTTTTTTTTGAGGGTATTCCCGACAAAATGTGTGATGTGCCTCTTTGTGAAAATACCACCCCTCTTAATGCTCTCAATGAACATTCTGAGGTTGTCGACGATGATAATTCTTCAAGTGATGACGATTCTCCCTACGGTGAGGATATCGATTATGTCGATGCATCACCTCCCGATGTTGAGATCGTCAGCTTAGAGGTGGTGGAGATTGTTGATCCGGAAGTTGGAAGGATTGATGATGACATTCTTTTAACAATCAAAGACGATATCCTTCGTGAAAAATTGTTGAATGTCAATCTTCTTATTGCTAAGATCGATTCATTAAGAGATAATCCTACTCCATCTTCCGAAGTTGTGATCAAGTCTACCTCCACATTTCCTAATCTTTTCTTGGAGGAGACTAACACCTTTGATAATTCTATTCCCGAATCTGAAACTTTCCGCTTTAATCTAGAAGAGAGGAGTAGTGGCAGTCCCACTACTCATTCTGAGTTATCTCTTCCTGATTATAAAGCTTTCTACGTTGATAACGATCATATTAAAGAAAAGAATAGTGGCAGTACCATTACTCATGTTGATTTTTCTCAATATGATTCGTTTATCTTTGATCTTTCGAACGATCAATTTCCTCCTGCCGATAGGAGAGACCTCTATCATGAGGAGTTCTCCGATGAACTCACTCACATCATGTCTCTTCCGAATCTTGAATGTTTCAAATTTAAGATTGAGCCCGATCCGAGAGATTTGGATTCTATTGACCTCGGGATTCGTAAGAATGCTTCTACTGAACTAATGTGATACGGTTCCCTTGAGGATGTCCAATTTCTCTCTTCGCTTATGTTGTATGGATCTTTCTTGCTTTTCTCACGTATCCCGTTGTCCCTCCATATCTTCTCTCCACCAGGAATGAAGATACCATTTTTGATCCCGGCATCTCAATGTATCATTCTTTTATGCCGGATGTATCTCATCGGAGTGGAACTTTCATAAAATTCAATGTTTATCCAAACCGTTTGAATGAAAGTCCGATAATGATTTTATCTTCCACTTGCTCCCCCATGGACCAATGAATTCGGGGTCGAGTCGAGCTTGTCGATGGTTAACAAAAACAAGGGTTCCTTCTTAGCGCTTCGTGGAGGCTACCCATGCTTTATCAGTAGTAGTTAATAAATAAGTGTTTTTTGTTGTGAAGGAGGTTACTTTTATAATCTTTCAATTACCGTGTTTTGTTCATGTTTTGTTGCGGCTTTGTGTGTTGTCCAGGATTTCCCGGATGTGAAGACTTCTCAGTATCCAAAGAGTTTCACATCCTCAGCTTCATTTTGGGAATCCAGTATCCAAATCTAATCGACTAACGTTTTATCTTTTGGCACACTTCATAAACGGCCTTAGATTTGCGTAGGAACCCCTTTGAAAGTGAGATTTGCACCGTGATGTCCCCCGGTGGGTCCATTGTGGCAAGCTTCAAGAATGTCGAGAGCTTCTTTACCGTGCACACACTGCCGAATCATTTGATCCGCACAGATTTTGAACAAGAAGGGGTCATCCCAGAAGTAGTGTTTGACATATTTGAAAAACTTGTTTTTCTGTTGGGATGACATTCCCTTGACAATGAAATTCCCCGCATGGTAGTTTGCAAAATCTGCAAACCATGGGGTACTATCAACACGAAGTGCAACCGATCTAAGAGTTTCGAGAGGAAATATTTCCGTGATTTCCTTGTTCTCGAGTTTATCTTGATGAGGGTTCTCAAGTCTGGAAAGATGATCGGCGGCCAGATTCTCTGCTCCTTTTTTTGTCTCGGATGACAACATCAAATTCTTGGAGCAAAAGGATCCACCGCATCAGTCTTGGCTTAGCATCCTTTTTAGCGAAGAGATACTTTATAGCAGAATGGTCGGTATACACTATGCTTTTGGACAAAACAAGATATGACCAAAATTTCTCAAAAGCGTACACTACGGCAAGTAATTCTTTTTCGGTCGTAGTGTAGTGTGCTTGAGCTTCAGTCATGGTTTTGCTGGCATAGTGAATTGGTTGGAAATGCTTGTTTTTTCGTTGCCCTAGGACTGCCCCAATTGCAAAATCACTTGCATCACACATTAGTTCGAAGGGCAAGTCCCAGTCGGGAGCAATCAAAATCGGAGCCTCAGTCAATTTTCTTTTAAGTGTATTAAAGGATTCGATACACTCTTTTAAGAAGAAAAATGGAGTCTCTTTTTCAAGCAGGTGAGTCATTGGGCGGGCTATTTTTGAGAAGTCTTGTATGAAACGTCGGTTAAAACCGGCGTGCCCAAGAAAAATCCAGACACCTTTCACAGTAGTCGGGTGAGGGAGCTTGGCGATAACGTCAACTTTAGCTCGATCGACCTCAATTCCCGACTTGGAGATGTGCCTTCTTTACCATGAATGCTTTTCTCCCAGTTGAAGGACCAAATTGGTAAATCTTCACCACCGTTTTAACATTTGTCCAAGTGGGATAGACATGTAGAGAAAGAATCCCCGAAGACTGAAAAGTCATCCATAAACACTTCCATCGTTTTCTCGATCATGTCGTGGAAGATTGCCATCTATAGCATCCGATGGAAACGTGCCCAGTGCATTGCATAGCCCAAAAGGCATGCGACGATTTGCAAATGCCAGTATAGGCAAGTAAGGTAATTTTGTCTTGATCTTTTGGGTCTAGTGGGAAATCTGAGAATAACCAAAAGCCATCGAGAAAACAATAGAATTGGTTTTCCCGCGAGTCTTTGCGAGGCTTTGTTGGTTCACCATAAAGGGAAGTGGAAATGTCCTTGTTCCGGGTAGCCTCATTCAACTTTCTATAGTCGATGCACACTCTCCACCCTATGACCAATCGAGTCGGTTAATAGGAGAATCTAGTAAGTATTCATTATTCATCAGTTTTTCACGACAGTCATGGCCACCCTTCTTTGTACAATCAATGCACCGGCTTACCCATGGAACTGTATCAGAGATCGGATAAATCAATCCGGCGTCAAGAAGCTTTTCAACTTCTTTCTTGATGACGTCATGGATTTTTGGTGTTTACCCGTCTTGAAGCTCTGGGTATGTGCTTAATTACTACATACTTTTACCTAGAAAACGAGCTAAACATAACCAAAAACGGACTCAAAATCCAAATATACTGCTTGTATTTGCTAATGGTTGTGCAAGAGAACGGTAATCTCACAAAAGAACGAAAAACCAAGCGAAAAGCGACAAAACCAGGACACGGGGATGGAAAGTGTGTGAAAACGAACCCAATCAAAAGTCCAAGTCAACTCCGAGAAGAAAAAGCAAAGAAAAATATAACTTAGAGGGTCAAAAATGCAAACCCCTATTATATATGAGGAAACAAAGACAGGGGCTGATTATGGCAATTTGGAAATTTTCATTTATAAAAGAAAAAAATGGGAAAAAGAAATGAAAAGAAGAAGAGGTGGAGGTGCATTTCTTGTACACAACCAAACATACCCTAAATCATCCGTTCAATCCACCCTGCTGTTCACAACTCCATGTATAGAACCTTTTTCCCGCCTAAACCAAATCCACCCAGCACCGCTGTTTTGCTCCCAAAACTTCTACCCCTGCAACACAGCCACCAACCAACTCACTTGACAAAACCTTCCCACTCACAACCACATGGACCACACAAAGATAGCCAAGTATGGCAATCCCAGGGCATTTTCGTTCCAAGGGTTGAGAGAGAAACAAGGAAGATTTAAGGGCCAGGAATATTGTGAGTTTATACTCATAAACTAGCACAAGGAAGCTTTATACTCAACAAACCAAACACAGTCAAGCCACTAAAGAAAAGTCAATGAAAGTCAAACAGAAGACTATCAAGCTATGTTTTTAACCCTTATTTTCTTGTATAAATAGGGCTAAGTGAGCCATGTAAGTCCAGGTGTAATTTTTAGTTTTTAATATAAAAAACTTTTTTCTTTCTGCAATTTTGTAAATAGTATCCAAGTACTGAATTTCAGCTGTTTCAATTCGTTTCCAAAGTTTACATTACCTTAAGATTGTATTTAAGCTATTCATAAGCTTTGAAGAGAGTCTCAAAAGCTCTTAATTGAGCTAAATAAGGTTTACAAGTTTAAAAATTTCTGCACACCCCAGTTTAATAACCTTAATTACCTTGTGCATATGAATTTGTGGAAAAGCATTTGGAAGCTGGTTGTAATGAAAACCAAATGGACTCATCACCCTAGCTTATTAATAATCTAGAGCTAAAAGCTTCCCATTTGTGGGTTCCCTCTTGTTTAGCTAGAGTTCATTGTAAGTCTCTTATTTAATCTTGCACTTATTCTTTAAGGTTACTGTAGCAGTTGCTTATTATTGTTTATTTCTGTCTATCTTGCCTTAATAGTGTTAATATATGCTTAATTTTATTGGTTTTAAGCTTTTGTAAGTCATTTTAATTCATTGGTTTAAGCTTTTGTATCATTTATTTATACTTGTTCTTTTAATATGTCATTTTTAGCTAAAATTGCCTTTTGCTTATTCAGCTTATCTAAGTGCTTAATTTCTGTTGAAAATGGTTCATTAGTGCTTAATATGTTCATATAATCATTTGTCTTTAAAAGCTTTGGCCTAAATCTCTTAAAATTAGTTTTAAAAATGGATTTCATAATCTTAAAGGGGTGTTTGGGTCAAGGCTGAAAATGGGTCATTTTGGCTCTTGAATGGGTTGTGGTCATTTGATAAATTTCATTTAGCTATATTTAGGTCTTATAAGCTGTTTAATCAAGTTTTTATTTGTTGAATTTCAATTTCCAAGTTTATATTAGCTTATTTGTGAACCTGTTGAATTTTGCTTAAGTAGAAGTGCTTATTTTTGAGTTTTAGCTTAAAGTAGATATTAAGCTTTGTTTGCATATTAATTTTAAGTGTTTATATGCATTGGGTAAGTGTTGTTGTAATGTGCAAATGTGTTTTAAAGTTTAAGTTAGAATCTGCATGAGAGTTAAAAAAAGGGATAATTAGCTTTTTCATAAGCTCATTCTGGCTTATTTAGTGTTTCAAAATATCTTTTGAGTCTTAATTATTGTTCATTGAGCTTAAATCTCAATCTGTTTTTAGCTTATATCATCATAAGAATCCAATTGCTTGCTCATTTTTAAGCTCAAAAGTGCTTATTTTCAGTAAAATCAAAAAAATAGTAGTTTAGTCATTTGTGCTTATTGTGCTTATCCAAATGGCTTATTTAAAAAAGTGAATAGGTGGGCTTAATAAGGACTCATTAGTGAGCTTATTTCCAAAAGCACACTTTTCAGTTTGGCTTATTTAGGATTTTAGCTTATTTTCATTTTGGCTTATTTTAGAAAAAGTTAGAGTTTACTATATTTTGATGCAAATTGAGTTGAGTTAAGTTGTTTTTGGTTGAAAAGGCTTTTTGGAATCAGATTAAGCAACATATAAGCTTTCCAAAACATCTTTCCTTTTTCATTTTGGTTTAATTTTGAGCTTTTTACAGCTTATTTACTAAAAGTAAGTCCAAACCTTAACTTTCTGCAATCAGCAGCTTATTTGGCTTTTTGGGGCTTATTGAGTGCTTATTTTTATAAGGTGCCTTTATTAAAGTTGCTTAAAAACATGTCCCGGACAACTTTCGTGTTTTGAGTTTTGGCTAAAAACGATTTTTTAAAATCAGCCGTTTTGGAGCCTCGTTTCTGCTACTTTCTGCAATCAGCAGCTCTTTTGGCTTTTTGGGGCTTATTTTTATAAGGTGCCTTTATTAAAGTTGCTTAAAAACATGTCCCGGACAACTTTCGTGTTTTGAGTTTTGGCTAAAAACGATTTTTTAAAATCAGCCGTTTTAGAGCCTCGTTTCTGCTGGTAGAGCCTCGTTTCTGCTGGTAGTATTGTCGTTTCTGCTGGTAGTGCATCGTTTCTGCTGATAGTGCATCGTTTCTGCTGATAGGGTTAAAATTTTGCATAATTTAGGTTTTTCCCCTCATTTGTCCATGCCCGTTTTAGGTTTTGTTCTATTAGATTGTAATTTAGGGTTTCCTTATACCTAGTTTTGCTTCCCGTAGTTGTTAGGACTTATAATCAATCAAAATCATTCTCACTTAAACTCAATCAAACCAAGATCAACTTTCAATTGCAGCCTCGTTGGGACATACGACCCGGGAATCATACTTCCGGAATCTTTTTATCATTGATTCTCTTATATATTTTATTTCTAGGTAGGTCTTGGTCTTGAACTTTTTTAAAAACCTTGGTCAAGGGTGAAGAGTTTGGAATTTTCCCTAGTATTTTATATATCTATATTGCTAGATCATTGGATAATCAATCCATTTGAGCGTGATCCGTAACCATTAGGATTGGATTTTTGTGTTAAAAATTGTTGAGGTTCATTTCTTCACTTTTTTTGAGTGACAGGAAAAAAAAAAAATGTGCGTTAATGGATTTTAAAAGCGTTTTTGTGTTAAATGAGTAAGTATTTATACGTATACGTATTTTTTTGTGTTAAATAATATAAGATAATTTTAGGTTTTTAGAGGGTTAAGTTAAGAGAAATGAGTTTGTATAAAATATGATAGTTTTTTGGTAAACTTTCCATAGATAGAAAGGAATTTGAAAATGAAAAGTTATGTTTTAGAAAGCGTTAAACGTAAGGTTTTGCGAAAGAAGGTTATTGGAGATATGTTGTAGTTTTTATAAAGTAATCAAACTTCAAAGTTCTTTTAGTAAATAAATTAAGAGAAATAAAAAAAAATTTATTTATGGATGTAATAGTAAAAACGGAATAGGAAAAAAAAAAGAAAGAATTCCAAGAAAAAAATATAAAATAGAAATAAAGTCCTAATTGTAATCTAATACCTAATTAGACTTAAACTAAAACACATCTAGGGAAGCTATAAATACAAGATTAAAAACCCCTAAACCCCCTATTGAGATTTCGGCAAACAAAGAAAAAAAAAAGGAAGAAGAAAGTTTTTGGGTTTTGAAATTAAGGTACGATCCGATCTTTTTAATTTTAGTTTTGAATCTTTCAATTCTAGTAACTTAATTATGATGGATTAGAGTTAAATTAGGTTTTATTAATTAGGGTTTCAAGTTTTCTGTAAATTTATGTAATTAAACTAATTAGGATTGATTAGGGTTTAATTAGAAGCATGATGGTGTAATCGGTTAGGGTTAGTTCGCGTTAAATCATGATTTAAGTTTGAGCAGAATTTTGAGTCATGTTGTTCAGTTGATATCTTGAGATTGGTAATGATATTTTTGATGAATCTTATGAGTTTTGATAAGTTCAGAGAGTCTATTTTCCAAAAAGTCTAGCCTCGAACGATTTTAAGTTCGGGAAGTCATTCAAATGTCTTTCGCAAGAAACGTTGTCTAAACAGTAAATACGGGTCAGATTTGGGTCTAATTTCGGAGGTAAAACCCCTACTTAAAATTTGAAACAAGCTTAGCCATTTTACAGAAGTTAAGTTTCATGTGTCTATTAAAAATCCTCAAAATAAAATCGTCTAATTAGTTGTCTAAGTATGGTTTTTAGGGTCATACTTTTTAGTGTGCGATCAGGTCCGAATTAGAACAGTTTTGAAGTTTGATTTTATTTGAGGTGGTTACACATATAACTAATGATTGGGAATCACATGGTAGTTAGTAAACACATAAGGGAACATGTGTGATTTTTGGTTTGAATTATGAGAATGTTTAAGTGGTGCGTTTAGGTCGCGTAAGTGACTGTAAAATTCTGCTTAAAACCAGAAAATGCAAATTTAGTGTTAAAGTCTAAATGACTTATGTAAGAGTTGGTAAAGGTTTAAAACAAGTATAGGACTATGGTAGATAGCTTAGACATCCATCGTAGTTGAGGTTACATCATATTGGGTTGAATGCCTAATTGATGATAACTTATTATGTGTTTAAATTGTTTAGATTGTTCGTGAAATTTTGTGAAGTTTTGTGGATCTTTTGGAAGCTAGCATTCAGGTGAGTTTCATAGCCCCTTTTTCTTATGTTTTATTGGGGTGAAAATGATGCTATGTGTTAAACTGTATTAGTTGCTATGATTATTTGCTACGTGTTTTTGTTTCGTGAATAGTTCGGTTGGGAGTGGTCTTTACTACTCAACTCAAACCAACTGAAGGGTTGAAATAATGCCTACTTAATTGTGTGATACGCTCCATGGATTAGTGATCAATTGGAGTGGGTTTTGTGGTATGCTCCATGGCTTAGTGATCAATTGGAGTAGTTTGTGATGTGATTAGTTCGGCTGGGAGTGGTCCTTACTACTCAATCAAATCCAACTGAAGGGTTGAAATATTACTCAATGATGTGTGGTCCAGGCCTAAGTATAAGTTCCAGCTGGTAGACTTTTAGGTGCGTAAGTGACATATGGATCGGGGGTAACGTTCCTACCTAGTATGTGGATTGCATGTTAGCATAAGTTTATATTTTGCATAATTGTCCTATATTGTTTTGATAATCACAGTAATTGGATTTAAAAGATTGATTTGTGTTTCTTAAACCTATGACTCTCACCAACCATTGTGTTGACGTTTTAAGCATCATTTTCAGGTGTGAAGTCATGAGGATTCTTAAGATAGTGAGAAGTGGCTAGAAAGAGACCTTAAGATGATCTTGAAGTTTATATGTGGATGTTTAGCATTGTGTGGATATATGTTGCATGTATCTTATTGACGAGAACTTCCTTTTCAATAATAAAGACGCCTTTTATGTTTTGCTTAGTTATGGGTATTGTTATGACACTTTGTGTCTATACTTTACTTTATTGTGTGCATTTTAGAATTCTCTATATAGACGCCATTGTGTTGTGATGATATCCATTCTTGTTTACGCCTCGCGTTTCCGCCTTGGCGGGGTGTGACAACTGGGTCTAGTCCTACATATTTAATGCGCTGCAACTTCGATGTTGTTTGGGCGTAGGCTAAGAGTCTGGGATAGCTCTCCATATTGTAATTTATACATCTAGAATCATAGGATCACAAATATTATCTCTCTAAGTTTGTGTCTAGAATATGCTTTAGGCTTAACTAGTTAATTGGATATTGCCTTTGGTTTATTAATCGTGTTGACTAGAAGGTGAACCTAGATAATTCAACAAGTAACGTTCTGATTCCAAGGGATAGTTGGACAAGTGACCTTGGACCTAGGTGTAATAAGGAATCCAATTAAAGCAGTAAGTAGGGTAGAGTCCTCGCATGAAGCTAGGGGTTTAACAAGATCAAAGAAAGGGGGACCAATATGGCGTTAATACTCTAGAAATAGATTATAATCAGCAACATAAGGAATTGCTTAATGCGAGAGTGCGTCTATTGTGACAGAGGATTAGACGTGTCATACGTACTTAAGAAGAGAGTACCAGCACTAAAGTCATAGAATGATATAAGCTCCACTCAAGACATAGTCAATCATTGCACTATTAAACAAACCTGCCGTTTTAATACGGATCAATTACATGGTTGATAACACGTTTCCTTACATTAGTTGCTCCCGACACGTAAAGCGTAACCTCATATCATTTGCATTGTCATTCTGTTTGTGCGTGTTTATTGTCTTTCACTGTGTCAAATCAAAACCTTAGGTTACATACCCACCACTTATGCAGTCTCTCAGGTTGAACCCCCATTATCATATATTACAGGTCAAAACATAGTTTACCCATAATTAGAATATAATTTAGTACTAAACATAGATAATCATAAAATTACTGACAAGAATTAGGAGTATATATAACGCTCTCTCACAATCATCCGTGATAAACCATAACAACACACAATGAATACTACCACCGACCGGACACCCGTTAAAGTGTTGTTTTTAGTTAAGTCGCAGAACAATAAATAGTAAAACTTAGATGATATCAAAATAAACACCTACACATGACACATCAATTTTTTAAAGATAGATATACTTTCATAAGAAATATATAACAAATACCACCTGTTAGGGGACCACAAATTGATTGGAAAACTTTTACATAAATTAGTTCGTCCTGTAAAAAACTATACAGTTAAAGAAGAAAAATGGTCGATGGTGAAAGTGAAGGAAGAGGGAAAAGGTAAAATGTGTGCACAGCAAAGCACTTTTTTTTCATTTTGAATGCCTTCATCAATAAGAAGATTGATGACATGCTCTAATAGTTTATTTCGAATATTAAATATTTTTTCTCACTTATGTGTCGGAGAAGGAGATTATATTCAGAGATCACCAGCATGCGCATACACTGTACCATAATTCACATGCAAAAGAATTAGAAGAAATATCTTGGATCTTCCTTTAGGTACATTTAATATTTTGGTAACAAGTCAAAGACACAAAATAGCTCCATACATTTCAACACGCATAAGTACCATCCATATATTTGACTATAAACTCGACCATTTGCAATCATTGTTCCAAAGAACCATTAATTAAAGATGTTTCTTTCATATTTTTTGTTGATGGCAATACCTCTAACACGCCCCGGAACACATTACTGGATATTCTACTGTGAGTAATATAACTCAATATGTTTCCCTCTATTTACATAAACGAATATGTTAAAGTTCCCGTGCATTGCGATGGACTTAGTTTATGTATTTGTCATTCACAAAACATATCTACTGCTAGATTTATAAAAGGCATGTTCGTTTGTAAAAAAATTTAACATCAAAACTCTTCTTTATTATAAGCTTTTAACATATATGAGATATCTCAATATCCTACTTTTATAGTATCGCGTGGTAAACTACATGCTATAAAGGTGTAGTTTTTCGATAAACGGTGTTCACAATCCTTATACTACTTCAAGCAGACAATTCTATAATAATAAAATATTAGGTAGTTTCGTTAATAATGAGATACGTCATACACTATAAGAGAATGTGATTACGTATAAGCTACACTTTTCTATATTCTTTGAGAAACAATTAACAGCGATTAATATCATATACTTTAATGAGATTCAGTGTATTCTTAACTATCATATAACATACTCATGCGAATACACAAAAGCTATTAGGTAGATTTATGATAATTTACAAACAAAATAATCACTATATGGGGGTGGGAGGTGGGAATCTACTCTGATCAATCAGTATAGTTATCTATATCGATCTAGTTCTATTGTGATGTTGGAGTTGAGTTATAATATTAAGAGCGGGTAGTCGTTTTCATATGATTAACATATTACTTTGTATCTTAGCTTTAAAACTGTGTCTCTCATGAGTTATACATATACACTTACTTGTCGAGACGAGAGTTTAAAAATCAAAATGTCGAGAAAACATTGTTTTGCATGAACGTATTGTATTCCATGCCGCTTATTGTATCGCCAATATTCATAGAGATCTTGGTCAGTAGATCAATATCATTTTTACGCGATGTAATTCGATATTAGTGTACTATCTATGAGGCAACATTTTGTATAATCGTAATAAACACGATTTGATGATATATAGATAGACGGGAGTGAGCATGTGCATACTTACTTATCAAGCTTTTATCGCTTCCTTATATATCACCAAACCCACTTCCTGTCTCTCTATAAATTTCTCCTTCTGTATAGACATCATTCATTGAGAAGTGTGATGGGGATCGGTATATTGTTGAGATAATCCACTATAATGAGGAGATAATTGACAGTAATATATCTGTGAACGCATTATTGAGACACGATTATATCATATGCATCTCAAAACATGAGATATTTCAGTGGTATTCTATTTATATCTTTGACTACATTATAAGTAACATATTCGTTCATATATATCAGATATATTGTATTCGAGTTGTTGACAAGTTTGTAGACTTGATATCTTATTGAGGATAGGTCGATGTAATTAGGATAGGTCTTATATAGTGGTGATATTCTTATTCATAATCACCTCTTAGATACATAGAAGTAGATTGATGAACAGTAATCCTATTTTAGTACATGTATATATGCTTAGCGGGGCAGGTTAGCACTGTGTGATTTACTATGAACATGTGCACATGAATAATGAAGGAACAGAGTAAGCGCGGGCGCATGCCTATACTGTAATAATTTTACACCAACAGTTACTAGTTCATGTAGAGAGATATCTTAATGATGTAATTCTTTATAGTGAAAGTAAGTGACTGGGGGCGTTAAGTTAAGTGAGGGGGAGAGAGGAAGGGGGGGGGAGGAGTATATTTATAAAGTGATATTATCTAAAATGCTATTTAAGACATTATGGGTACGCAACTTCTAAGGTTTGTGTTTTACCGAGTATTTAAGTACCCCGACCAACGAAAACGAGAGGGGACCCTACTATATTAAATTCTCCGCTTATAAACATGTTTCTCACATTGTCTCGGCTTCATGTCCGGAATCAACTCCAACTGGCGAACAGAAACAAGGCACACAATGCAGCTCAGCGGCTTACTCTCTTCTCTAATTTTATGCCACGCACATTGTCTCCTATATATTATATTACGACACACAATATCCTAACCCATCTCAAACATTCCTGCATCGCTTTCTAACAACATTACAAAACCAAATCATACTTCTCTCCATCTATCTCTTTTGTGCACTCGAGTCCGCAACATAACAATGCACACAACAACCTAGAGTGGCCCTTCTATACAGCTCTCTGCGCGACAGTTGATCTAGAAGAACACATGAGATCTTTATACGGCACATAAGAATATTAGAGTGAGATGAGGTGTACTATAGTTTCTAGCGGTGTTATGGTTCTATATCATTTAAGACAGGACATTTGAGTCTTGTCATGATCGTTGTCCATTATCTGACAAATTGAACAGACTTCTTCATTGTCATAACTAAACTTTCACACACCTGCTTATATCTTTGTATGATAGCGTCTCTTAGAGTCATTAGGAATATCTAATCAAGCGCATAGTAAAGATCAATTGAGGAAGTTATAACAAATCAGTAGACTAGTAGCACGTTGTGGAAATTGATTTTTTGAAACGAAATACGCATATAACTTATATCTATTCTAATAATACATATAAACACAGAGAAGTGTTTTAGCGCACCTTTGTCAGTATGCCTGGTCTAATATTAAAAAGAATAAGAGTCATCATGAGTCTTCTTAGTAGTTTGCGAGTCTTAATGTATTGGTCGATGAGTGGGATGCTTGTACTATATACAGTATGTTTGCTATTACAATACTGCTTTATATTTTTTAGAGAATGCATAATAGCTTAGTAAATGCATTATTTGTACATTGAGCATTTATATTGTCTGAGAGATCTTCCCTCACTTTCTAGTAAAAAGCAAGTGTGGTGAGTATTGGCTTAGAGGAGGTGGTGCTATAATTTTGTTTTAAGTGAATGGAGGATTAACACATTTCCTAATGATTAGAAGTATATAAACAACAGCGCATCTCTATAGTAGACTAGGGGCTAAAATGAAGCGTCTTTGGATTATTTTTCGAGTTATTAAAATAATTGTAAGTTAATGCTTGCTGAAAATGTATTAGCGTTAGCGTACTATATTTTGAGAAGTGCGTTTGGATACTAAGTACTAACAAGCTTAATTATAATGGGTATTACGGGTAAAAACCTTATATTCTTAGCAATTCTCCCAACCTAACGTTAATATCTCTTATAAGTCTTATATAATTTAGTAAATAATGCGAGCCGTCTTCATATGGATCTTATGGTATTTTATATAAGTTTTGATAATGGAATAACAAATAACAATGAATTAATACAACTTATATTAAAATAAAAAATGTGACCAAACAATAATATTCATAATAATTCTGTATATCGTAACCATATTCAATTGAAAGCTCGGCCAAAGACAATAAGTATAATAGAGACCTTTTATGTTGTAATGACGAATTCTGCTATTGAAAGAATACAGTTAATAATACTGTGACAGACGAAAGAAAACAGGAATAAAGTAGAAAGTTAACGGACTCTGAGATATTTGTCCTAGTCGTAGTCAGACTTAGTTTGATGATGATCTTCGAAAAAAATATATTCATCTACATGAGTTAGTAAAGGATGATTAGTTATACTGCTTATTTAGATGGGAAAGCACTTAGGACTTTGGAGGCTATGAGATTCTATGAGTATAGATGGCGATACAATACATTAAGGCTCTAATAGAGCACATGAGCTGGTATCTCTATATTAGCCGGAGCAGCCTAAAGCCCTACTAAGCTGACGGTGTGAGCGAGTCGGATATTCTCGTGGTACATTTTATAAGGGCAAGCTTTCAAATGCGCTACACGAACTTGAGTATGAAATGAAACTATGGACTATTTTAATAGGTGACAATTAGGATGGGGGGGGGGGGGGGGGGGGGGGGGGGAGCGCGCGGGGGAAAGCTGACATATTTCGCTTCTATCATTTTTGAGCGCTGATAATTACGTAGTAGTATTTAGCGTAGTAACAATATCTTTAAGATTTTGGCACATTGTATTTAAAAGTGTCTTCTCTTGGTGAAAATTGTATGACAATAAGTTGATAATCCTTAGGAAAATTAGTATTATATAGACTTTACGTACGAAACGGATATAAAGAGGGTGTTTGGTTCGTTGGATTTTAAAAAGAAAAAGAGGGTTTTTGTCGTTTTGATGTTGTGGTCGTGATGGTTGAATAACATATGTTGCTAAAAAGCTTGTTTTGAATAATAGCTAGTATAGCTTATTTGTGAGCTTATTTTTAAGCTTTTAATGGCTTATTTTGGGCTTATATGCCACGTTGAGTATTAAAATCACTAGGGAAGTGATTTTTGATTATTTTGTGTTATGGCGTATGTTTGTGGACTATTTTTGAGGCTTTTGGTAGTAACCAAATGTGATACGTAGCTTATTAGCTTATCTTAAAGCTTAATATACGTATTTTGGAGCTTATGGGCTCGCGGCCCAATAAGCTCATTTGAGCCGTGGCTTGATGGAGAGGCTTATTGTGGTCCGGATTATTTTCTACATATTAGTATGAGTTATATATGTTGTTGGGCCTTGGTTTTGGGCTTGGATCATATTATGGATATATAAAAAGTATAATGGATCCTTATTGGGCCCTAAAGCCCAATAAGCGGTATTTGGACATTTTAAAAGTTTTGACGAACTTTTTGAAAGCGAAATGTGTTTATGAAATGATATTGGTTGTTATTTTTGGGAAAACGTTATAGTAGACGTTAAAATTTAAGATTTTGGAATTTTGTTGAAAAGTGTCGAATTGGTGAAAAGTGTTGAAAATAAGGTTTGAAACCTTGGAAAAGGTTGTATAAACGTACGGGTCATGTCGAAATTTCATAAAAAATTTATACTTAAATTTTTTTACTTAAAACATGATTTTTGATTTTTAAAATAATACAATATTATTTTATTATTTATTTAATAAATTCACTAAAAGACGAAAAATATATTTTTTCTCAAAAGTTTAATATGATTAAACTTGTCAAGATATATTTATAATTATTTATTATAAATATTTATCTATATTACTTATCTATTTACGTTAAATAGTATAAGTATGTACCGTTGAGATATCAGATTGAGATGATTATTGGGTATGTCGTCAACCATCACACCACTAAATCGTTTTGGGTACTTGTACAACGCGTTTAAAACACTATGCATTAAACGTGAAGATTGTTTTGGAAGTGAATGATTTAAAATGAGACATTAACTGGACTAGGCCGTGTGTGGGCGTCGTGGTATTTGCTTGTGTAGTACGAGTTGTTTGCTAAACGCTTGCTTGAGGTGAGTTCTCGTAGCCCCACTTTTTACTGTTTTTCCATTAGGGGAAAATGATACTCAAATGTGTTTTGAAATGTTTTGAATTGAACTGTGCGAAATGTGGTTTTGTTTTTGGACAAGTTATGTGCTTATGACTGCTATGTGAATATTATGTGTTTGGATCAGATGGGTACGCCTACCCAGTATATGTGTTTGGATCAGATAGGTACGCTAACCCAGTGTTTAGATCGGATGGGTACGCCTACCCAGTATTTGTGTGACTATTAGAATGGATGGGTACGCCTACCCAGGTTTGTGTGAGGTCCTGCCCTAATACAGTGCTCTAGCTGGTAGGCCCTTTAGGTGCATAAGTGAAATATGGTAATTGATTTGATGATTTGGTATGCATATATGTTCACTATCATATATCACTATTGTCCACTGTGGAAATATTGGCACAGCTTTTGGGTTTAAGGTCAAACCTACGAGCTCACCAACATTATTGTTGACGTTTTCGAGTATCATTTTCAGGTGAAGT
>BQNB010115493.1:8735-21550 GCA_026074375.1 Tanacetum coccineum
GATAAACATGCATAAAAAGTCAACACAAAGGTTGAGTGAAATTCATACGTTTGAAATGTAATAGTTGAATACAAGTTATCATAATGGAAATATTTGCATTGTAGGGACAATTATCATGGAGAACATTATTATCATGGAGAACAGTATTATCATGGGGAACAGTTGAATATTATATGGTTGAATGCAAATTTGATATTGGGTTACGTTGTTATACACCCGTTATTGGTTATAATTGCAACGAATACAATTATCATGGAAAAATGGTAACATTATTATTGCACCTAAGCTCATGACACCAATACGTTAACAGAGAAGATCACCTTAGTGATATTGGTTAGGGACAGATGTCCCCGTGGAAATGGTAACTTGCCAAGGTTACCTATTAGGACAAATATAGTGTGTTTAGCTACCCCAAGCATGGGTATACAAACGGGAGCCGTCACCCCCCAATAGATCTATTCACAATATTCGCGTTCACTCGCAATGCAAGTAATTAATGGTTCATGATATGGAAATAATGGCACAGGAAGCTACTTAGGCAATAATATATCTGGATAGCATACATATCTGGATAGCATGCATTTAGAAAACACTTGTATTCATGGTTTATAGCAGGTATCACAGGTTTATAAAGTATTCAAAAGATTGAAATGTGGGGTTATGAATTTATAAAGTCTTTGAAAAGTAATCACATTGTTATAAGATAAACGAGTATGTAAAAGAGTTTGTAAATAAGCATGTATCCCCCTCGCGGGTTTATAAAACATTCAAAAGATTAAAAGCGAGGCTATGAACTCACTAAGTCTTTGAAAAGTAATCACATTGTCATAAGATAAACGATTATGTAAAAGAGTTTGTAAATAAGTATGTATCCCCCTCGCGGGTTTATAAAACATTAAAGAGATTGAAAAGCGAGGCTATGAACTCACTAAGTCTTTGAAAAGTAATCACATTGTCATAAGATAAACAAGTATGTAAAAGAGTTTGTAAACAAGCATGTATCCCCCTCGCGGGTTTATAAAACATTAAAGAGATTGAAAAGCGAGGCTATGAACTCACTAAGTCTTTGAAAAGTAATCACATTGTCATAAGATAAACGAGTATGTAAAAGAGTTTGTAAACAAGCATGTATCCCCTTCGTGGGTTTATAAAACATTAAAGACATTGAAAAGCGAGGCTATGAACTCACCTTAACAGAATAGGGAAATCTGATTGATGGCAAAAGTATATCAAGTAAAAGACGTCTGTATGGTAGTACGACGTTATCTACTCAGGCGGAAAGTATATCAACTTGAAAGAAAGTAGCTTCGTCACGTAACCTGGGATAATATGGCGAGTCTTAGGAAGATTATACTCTAGAACTTTGATTCTAAGAGTTTAATATTGTTATAAGTTTGATTGGAGAGTTTGGAATTATTGTATCACCGTTCGGGCCATCATAATTCAGAGGTCATTCTGTAAACGTTTGAGGAGCTAGGGAACTTTAAATCGTAAACCCAACAACTCAGTCAGAACGTAATACCAAGATGAAACCTCTTAATATGAAGCTCCCTAGTATTGTGATACGATATAATCGGTTTTAAGCGTTTTGATCAATATCTAGAAATGATAAGCATGAGAAGCGTTAATTAAAGTTATGTCTTGTAATTTTTTGAATACATTTTTATACTTTTTCAAAATGTTACATTTTAGACCCTTAAGAATGAAATATGGAAAAATATACCCTTGGAGTTTGCACTTTTACAAGTTTGGTCCTTCGATAACAATATTTATTACATTATAACATTTATTTTTAAGAAAAAACGCAAAATTAGGGTTTCGGGTTGTACGGTTTTGGATCAAAATGGAATTGAGCATGAATTCTGAGTTATGAAACTCTTAACAAATGTATATTTTGGATAATATGAACTTTAGAAGTTGTAACACCCCAAAAGGCGTCGCAGCGGTAATAAGGATCAGGGGATGTTACTTCAAGATCGACAGCACAAGATATATATAAGGAACGACACAAATGTAGTTTAAATTGATACATTGGATTTAAATAAAAGAACATATTACAAAGCTTATAGCTTTTACTTGTTCTTTGTTTATTATTACAAAATGATAAACAATAGATTTCCCAAAACATGAGCACATAAATCTTTAACAGTGCAATCCATTGCTTCCTTGCGACAATATCGTGCCATAATGGACTCCTGAAATCATTGCTGAAAACGTCAACAAAATTGTTGGTGAATTATAGGTTTATGTATTTAAATTATGCATGGGCCGCAAGTCTTTCCCGTGATGTTACAAATATTGCCAAACAATCAAAAAACAGATTATTGTCTGCAACTAAGCTTCATGACAACGAATGGCTCAAACCTATATTTGCTATTTTAGCAGTTAATTTGCCAGTTACAGATGTTGTAACCCGCAAACATCCAAGTCCGACAATGGTGACATTCATTCCAGTGATAGCTAATCACCCAAACGGGGGAGGTTAATCCTATAGATCTATTATATAACATTCAGCGCTCACATAATGCAATAAACAACTACATCTATGCCAATTGACAGTTCATGATAATGGGCTCAGGTCTAGGGTTAACACTACTTTGGCAAACACATAATAATATACTTTTAAAACTTGCGTCCTATTTATAAAAACAACGCAAGTTCTTTACCACAAATAATTAGTAAATCTGTTAAAACTGGTAAAATCTAAAAATTATCGCGGGGGCTTTATGAATTCTCACGTTGTGCTACCGATTAGTCCATATAAATCACAGATTATTTGACACGCAAGACGAGTAAATGCTACCATATGTAAATTAAGGTCAGTTCTAAAGTTACGAAGTACTTAAAATTAATAACATTGAATATAATCTTATTGTTGTACATGGTTTATCGTTCGGGGATATCATAATTAAAGTGGGTAATGACTGACTTACTGAGGGTTAGGACACTTTAAATCGAAATCAAAACAACTCGTCGAATAGCCATCCGAAGAAGAGGCCTCATGTATGAAACTCTCTTAGTTCTATTGCACTTTTGATAACCCACGTCAATTTTCTATATAGCATAATCACCGACTATATGTTTTAGTAAAATAATATTTATAAAGTGTGAAAAACGGTTTATAAAATATTCTTTCGTAAAAATGACCCTTAATTTGGTCGTTTTTAAGCCAGTTTGCTCGCGTTCTAACGTCCACGTCTTCGTTGTAAGTCGGATGCTCATAGCGATCAAAATATTACTTTTTCAAGTTTTTAAAGTTTCTGTGATAAATAGATTAATATATGTTTCAACGGGACAGCTAGTTAGTCTGTTTTAGGCTTTAATTTAGTTGTTAAATTGTAATCGTAATAAATTATTCGTTTTAATCATGATTTAGTGATTCCTTCGAGTCGTTTTTTTATTAAAAGATGGTATATTTGTTTGAATGTTGGGTTTCCGTGTAGGAATAGTACTTTTACTGTTCATGTAGTTTATAAAATTACTTTTATAAACTATAATTATCGAATAATGTGTAGTTTATTCGTTTATTGTTCTTTTTCATTCGATTCTTTCGAGTACAATCTCGTAATTAAAAGTTAGATAATATTTTAGATGTTTTAAAAATATGGTTGCTAGTAATGATATAGTACTTTTTATCAAAATAGTTTTTATAAATATGTATTTATAGTCGTAACTCGTTTTTTAACGTCATTCTTTTTCGTCTATAATCGGGTTTTTTCGATGCGTTTCTATATTCATTATGGAGATCATCATGGGCTTATTATAACTTTAAAATATCAAAATCTACTGTCTTGGAAGTAGATACTCCGCAGCCCTTAATTATTTTTGTGTTTAACCTTATTAAAACATTGTTTTTATGTATTATTAACTAGTAGTTTTACTATAAAACTACTTAAATAAACACCCACTTTGAACTTGTGGTACGTTTTATAAAGTCAAATATCACTCCCTAGTCCTTGTAAATTTCATTGCAACAAGTTCAATCTCTTTTACTTTTCATTACTTTCATTGTAGTTACATTAGATAATCTTTAAAACCCTATTTAGTCTACTTTAAACAGTTAATACTTTAAACAATAAGTTAACAACTTTTATAGACTATTTTTTTCCCTGATATTATAACATTTGGACATGAGAAATAAGTGTATAATATAAATTGATTAAACTCAAATAAAAAACCCATTTCTACAACATTTTTATAAAAAGTCCATTAGTCGGTGATTTAGCCGTAACAATAACATTATACAATAAAATAACAACATTAAAAGTATGAGAAGGAATTAGAAAACTTAGAGATGATGTAAGAGATGATAAACAAGTTCTTAACCCGTGTTTGATTCAAAACCAAAGCCTTACAAGTTATAAACCCTAGATTAGGTTGAAACATAATCTTGCAATAACTTGCTAAAAACCCTTTCCAAAGCTTACACCAACCCTTGAAAACTTCTTAGGATTACCTTAGGATATGGATGTGTATATCTTGTTATAATCTTAGAAAATCTAAGTATGTATTTGTTGTGTGGATTAATTTGGCCATGGGATTTGGTCTTATAAAAGAGAGAAGAAAATAATTTTTGAAGTTAAAGAGTTTATGTAAAGGTTTACCTATTGCAAGCTATTGTATATTTATATTAAAAATTTCTCCTTAACTTAACCATGGTTACTTTCTAACCCTAGCTCAAGGTTAACAAGTCAAGTTGATAATGGTGTAAGAAACTTGTTCCCTAGATCTTTAAAATATCTAGATATTATGTATAAGTTGTAAATTCTTGGTTCTATCCTAATAATTTCGTATATACGACAAAAAAAATTTATATTTTCTTGCAATAAAATATTTATATATATAATATATATACTAAATTTATATATTTATATTATATATTTATACATCTTTAGTATTATATTTAGTATATATTAATATTATAGTGTTATTTTTTATTTATTTTGTGTATTGCGGTTAATAATCTAGTGTGGGATAGTTGTTTATGGCGTAGTTAGGTTCGTGGACAATTTCGGAGATGCCTAAAACGCCTTTATCGTGAAACGTAAGCATTTTACGTAGCCATTAAATATAATAGATGGAACTATGTTAATTTATTTTATCCTCTTAATAATTTATTACACTTGTTGTTGTAAATCAATTTAATCGTTTAATGCCCGTTTTAATTGAATGATCATTTTCAGTTTACGCGGTTTAACTTAACGTGTTTTACGGTTAAGAGTAAAAGCGTTAAAACCCTAATAAACAAATTTGTAATTTACATAATGTCATAAAATGACCTAAAACACAGAAGGTGTTATTGGTCTCCCACCTGTTTATTGAGCACCTGGTCCCTCATAAGGCTTATTCACTCGGCCCTTGATGATGGATGCAGTTTGGTGAATGAGGGTGGATATTTCTTCCCTGATTGATATTTCACGTTCCATGTAAACTCATGGACCTCCTCTTGGTGTTCAATCAAACCTTGTACTAATGGGATAAGACTTTGCTTCATCCGTTTAACTTCTCGGTCTGTGATCTCTATCGGTTCCTCGACAAACTGAAGCTTGTCATCAAAATGAAGTCCATCCCCCCTTGGATCGACTAGGGTTAGTCGCATGACACTTTTTAAGTTGGACACCGTGAAATGTTTATAAACTATGCTAGCTCATCGGCGAAGCGCGGAATTGTATGAAAACGTATCAACACTGTTTTTTACCTTGAAGGTCCAACAAACATGGGATTTATTTTCCCCCGTTTGCCAAAACTGGTACAACCCTTTCCAAGGCGAAACCTTGAGCATCACTTTATCTCTATACCTCAAAGCCATCGGCTTACGCTTTAAATCTGCGGTAGCTCTTTTGCCTCTATCACGAGTAGATAGCTCCTTTGTTTAAATTGTAATGGATTTTACATCAGTCAGTTCTCTTTTGAACTTATCTTCTGGAACGGTGATGGTTGAATCTTCTCAACCTCAGACCAACAAAACAGGCGAAAGACATTTTCTAACTCGTAAAGTGCCTCAAAAGGGTGCAGCCTTAATGCTTGTCATGATAACTAATTATTGTGAAAACTCGAATACAATTGGAATAACCGTTTAACCACCTCAACCAAATTTCCATAAGTCGTTCACAACAAGCTCTAAGCTTTTCTTCGAGTGTTGTGAATGTTCTTCTCGCTTTGTCCTTCAGTTTGCGGATGATATGCCGTGGAATCATATCCTAACTTTGTACCCTAAGCTTTCTGGAGTGACCCCAAAATATTCGATGACGAACTTGGGTCGACGATCACATATAATCGAGACGGTATTCCATGCCTTGTTCTACTTCACTTTTGGTTACACTTTTCTAGGCTAGTTTCTCCCAGCGGGGTCAGTTTCTTTATGGGTATAAAGATTGCAAGACTTTGTAAGACGGTCATCGATTAACCAAATGGTGTTCTTTTACACTCGTGTATGTCTTAGGTAAGCTTGTGACAATATCCATGTGATATTGTCCACTTCCATTGAGGTATCTAGGGGTTGTTACCAGAGACATAACCAGTTTGTCTCTGATGTTCAGCCTTAACCTTTAGCTCAGGTCAAGCACTTGCTAACATAGGTGGCGATATCAGATGTCCATATTGAGGGCCACAAATTTTGCTTCTTGATATCTTGATACTATGTTCCGTGAACCTGGGTGGTTAGAATACTCTCGATTTGTAGGACTGTGCCTATGATCATGTCCGCAATAGCATCATAACAAGGTACCAACTCCTGCCATTGAGCTCATAGGGTTCCTTCCATAAGGAGGTTCCAAACTTTTCGTTCTAATTGCATCTGGATATTTAGCATTTCCAATCGCATAAGCTCAACATCTCTATTCTTGATGTTCTCTGGTTTAGTGCTTCAGTATGAGCATTCAAGATTTGCTTAGGAAGATCCAAGGCTAATAGTCTATGACTAAGCTTAGATCCTTAACGGTGGTTCCAGTTCTTTACCTGCTCAAAGCATCAGCAACGACATTTGCCTTCCCTGGGTTTGATAAACAAATTTCGCAATCGTAATCACTAAGTCAAACTAAGGAACCATACTCGGTGTGGTTCTATGTTCAATTCCTTCTGATTAAGAATATGCTTATATACTCCTCTTTGATCAGTGAACACCGTACACTTGGTAACTACACGATGTGCATCCCAAATCTTCAGGCAAACATACTGCTCCAAGTTCAGATCATGATTAGTAATTAGTTATTATCCTGGACTCCTTTAATGGGTGATGCTTATGAAAAATAACATTTTCCCTTTGCATCAAACACAGCCGCCCAAACCCATTCATTTGAAGATCGCCAGTCTACGATATATATCTTCACTTTCCTTCGGGTTAAAAGCCAGAATTGGTGCACTACACACACTTCTGCTTCAATAACTGGATACGACTGCTTCTTGTTTGTCACTCCCCACTCTCAAACTGACTTCTTTTGAGTGAGATTGAGGCATTGGTTTGGCGATCTATGGAATAACCTCTTCAATGAATCGTCGTTTTACCCTAGCAAGACCTAAAACTGTCGAATCTATCTTAGTTTGGTGTCTTAGGTGATGCTCACCAATCTTTAACGGCATTCGATCTTGGCTGGATCCACTTGAATGCACTTTATATTATCAAATTACGTGAACGAGGAAATGTACCTTGGATATCACAAAATTACACACACTTGAAATTTTGGCATACAAATCCTCTGTCTTCACACAATCTCCAATATTATCCTTCAGATGCTCTTGTGCTCTTGGCTTTTCTTGATTCGATCAATAATATTGTCATATAAAGACAATTACGGATATTTGTTCTAGATAAGGTTTGCTACAATCGGTTCATGAGGTCATAAAAACAGTCAGGAGCGTTGGTCATAACTATTAACGCATTGACTTGGATTCATAATGTCCATATAGAGTTCTAAAGGGCAGTCTTCTAGACGTTTCTTCTAGAACCCAAATCAATTGGTGATTTACCTGACCTCTAGGTTCGATCTTCGTGTAGGAAACTCGACCCTTAGTAGTTGTCAAATAAGTCTTCAATTTTTGGTAGCGGATATCGTTTCTTCACCGTTAGTTTGTTTAGTTTCGATTATCTATGCAACATTCGTAACGATCATCTTTCTTCTTGTCGAATAGAACTGGGGAGCTACCATGGTGACGAACTTGGGCTTATAAAGCCTTTGTCGGAAAGCTCTTGTAGTTGATCAGCTCAATTCTTTTCATTTCTGATGGGCCAATCGATAAGGTGCCCGTGCTACTGGTGACAGCAGGGTACTAGATCGATGGTGAAATTCCACTTGTCTGGTAGGTGGAAGACTCCCTGGCAATTCCTAGGGAAAATACCTTCGGGAAAATTTTTGACGATCGATTTACATCTTGCAGTTGCTTTTCTTCGACTTAGTCTCCAGTCTCCTTGATGGGTATTATGTCCAAAAAGAGGTGACATCCTCCAGTAGCAAGATATTCTGGGCTTGGTGCTCGAGATGAGTTTATATCGTGTCCCGCGTTTATTTATAATTCGTCTCCATGAAATAATAAGATTTTAGCTCCCATAAGGAATACAACGAGTTCTCTAGCACAGTCAATAACGGCTGGTATTTCGTCACATCAGTCCATGCCAATTATGAACGTCATAAGTTTCCCATTTCTACAGGCATTAGGGTCGACGTGAAAGGATGGGTCAGATAAATTTAACGGTGCAACCCTTGTAATACCGTATTTACCCAAATTATTCTCCCATCTAGCTAATTCAACGTTATTAACCATGATCTAAGGTAGTGGGGGCTAATATTAATCAAAGTACTTAATTGAGTAGACACGAAAATTCTATCTGACACCTTATCTGTTTTCATAAAGGTCGCACAACGGTTGTTTAGGGAGAAAATCGTAACCGTCACAAACGTTGTTGTAGGGTTTTGCCCTGCAATCCACTGCATAAGCCCTGGGCTAACGTTACCATTTCCCTGATTCTTGTTCTCCACAGGCGGGGGTAGTCTTAATGAAGTGGCCTGGAGCCCCGCACTCAAAGTAAAATATGGCATTGGTATTTGCCCTTTGGCTCTTGGGTTGTTGTTGTGACGGTGTTGTTAGTTTTGTTATTTGTTGCGGTTGGTGTTGTTGTTTATTTACAGTTGCAGGCCGGCTCCATACAGTCCTTGGCCAAGGTGCAACAAGTTTCTTGCTGTTAGTGCCATGTTGGTATTCAAGGACCGTAATGGTTGGAAATACACTCATAGACATAGAGGTTTAGTCCTCTTCATTCGTATTTCTTGTCATTCGTTCACGGCAAGCATAAGCCCTGCTTGTGTTCTACCTTTTGTTTGGTGGCTAGGTTTTGGTTATTTCGAGGAGCGTCTCTCAACTTCCTCTTGTTTTCTGTCTGTCTCTCGCCTAAAGGTTAATCCTCCATAATTCATCAATTCGTTGCCCATCTCAATAGTTCCTGCAGGTCTTTGTCTTTGGATGCCACAACACTTGAGTAATCAGGTCGGGCATCCCCAACCGACATACTTTTTATTTCTTTGTCAAGTCTCATTCAGGGAACATCTGTACACAGCAATGCCAGCTACTGGAAATCAGATGGTTGTATGGGCTACTACATCGGGGCTCTCTGTGATTTTAGGTTCACAATTTCTGCCTCTATCTTCTTGATTTCATTTCTATGACAATAGTTAGTTGTCATAATTCTTCTTCAAGTCAGTCCACGTCATTGAAAGGCAAACCTCCATTAGTAATCTGTCCCCTAGCATGTGAGTTCCAACCCTGTTAGAGCAGTTTCCCATAAGGGTAATGTGGAAAACATGCAATTGATTCTCCACGATGCAGTCAACTTATGCGAAACACTGGGTTTCCATCCTCTCATATAACAGCGAGTTCAAGTCGACCACTCCTTCCTGTGCCCATGAAAAATAAGGGTTGACATTTCATGAAGTCTTGTATGTGCACTCTCCGAACAGTGCGTTCATTCTTCTCACCCTGTTACGAGGATCATGGCTTCATCGCATTCAGGGTCGTAGAACGTGACCGCCAACACAGCAGTTGACACCTCGGCGGATCATGGCCTTGAAGTTGGGCACCCGAGGGTAACGTAAGTGGTGGTGTAGGGTTTGCGATTGGTGGGGAATTGTACCTGGATTTAATACACTCGTGGGCCTTCTTTTTGGTGCCATTTTTCTTAAATCTTAAGAATCATAATACAAGTTAGATTTCAAAAATCTTACCATAACACGATTTATACACTAATGAATAAACGTGATCACAACACATGGTGAAATACACAACAATAATTGAAATTATCTAATTCGGACATTCATTCAATAATAAATTCGATTTCATATAAAACATATCCTTCCTTTCCATATATAACTTGGGAAAATTAATACATGATGGTTTAAATATCAAACGATCACATCACTTCGGTTTACAAGACAAAATAAACATAAAGCCATACTAGCGTATATACTCGTATTACTTAGTAGGCTGTACAAAGTAGCGATATATGAACAAAAAAGATCTAAACCGAGTAGCTAGACAAAACAAAAGATCTTTCAGTATGCTGCTGGGAATTAACCCATAATACTTATCCGGACTGTACAGTAGCTAGAATCATAACCCCAGGTCTTAGAACTGCTTACTGGCTCCTGGTAGCTCTGTCTCTGCAGGATCCTTGCAGGTCCCTGCTGTCTCATAAAAGTCATTCATCTGGCCTTGAGGCTCTTTCACTTTCCTTTAGGGTCTCCACTAATCTGTCTCTGTCTATGTTAGTCTGCTTTCAGCAGATCTGAATCACCGACTGTTCTCATACGGTCTGCTGCCTGCCAACCTCAGTGATCTCGGCTGCTGAGCCATGACTGTAGTCCAGAGTGATATGCCCTCAGAATGTACACTGATAGCAGCAATCCATCGACCGTGCCCAAGCGGCACGAGATTAATCTAGCTCCTCTCTATCTTGAAGGGGCAGTGAGTCTATGGAATGGCCTATCCCTGTAACAACATGTTGACTCGTGGGCTTCTAAGTTGAAGTCGGTCATATGTGCATATCAGCTGAGAGTATATGTTCTACCTCATGGTCAACTAGTAGTAACCAATCATCAGTAACTCTCTGGTTGTCACCCCTCTAGGGTGTCGGTGCAATCTCATGGGTGGCTAACCCTACTAAGGTCATTTCCCATGTATCCTTAATAACCATAGCCTAGCTCTTTAGACGTCGGGCATATTGGAGCGGCATCGTAACATATAGCAAAACACATAAAGGTCTGCCTCAGTGTGGCTAGGTCCAACCATGCTAGCCACTACGTGACTACAGCTGCCGAACTCTCACTCCGACCTCGGGTATCCAGGCCTAGGAGTAGTACGACACCGGCCTTTACGAAGCGGTAACAGATCTCAGCATCTCAGTCTCATGAACAGGAGATGGTAGTGCATCTCTCTGTCTAATCCCAGCAGCTCGGGATCCAGTGATCCCTCAACATATTTAGGGCAATTGGGTGGTGGTGGTGGTATAGGTAATGGCGGAGAGGGTATCTAAGGAAGTGGTAATGAGTATAGAGAGAGAGTGATGGGGTAGAGTAGGTAATGGCTTAACAATCTCCTTCATCAAACTTCCTCGGAGAGGATACTGGTGTCCGGGGGTGGTGTCGGATGGACATCCTAGCCGTATATGCGATAAGCCATGGTATGGGTCCTGGTAGTGAATAAGCATTTGCTGTTAGGGTCAGCAGGAGCTAAGTGTCCTCACTCCTCAGCATCCTTCATCATCATCGTCTCCTCATGCAGCAGGGATAGTCGGCTAGTTCCTCCTCAGGTTCCTCTCGTATCCTCCTTGTTCCTCCCTCAGGTCGGAACTCTGTATATACACTGGTGTACTGATGAGTAGGTGACGTCAGCAGCAGGCATTGGATGCTCCTCAGCCGGGAATACCTCATCGTCCACCGGAAGGACTCCCGGTAAACAGGCTTCGGAACAAAAGGTATGTAAATAGGGGATGGTGGTGTGCTCTGGTCCTCCGGGTAGGCTCGTAGTCTGGTGATGAGTGGTCCCTCAGGGCCAGGTATGTAGTCACGGTGTTGGTGGATCCTTTAGGCATAATGGGTGGTCATCGACTCATGGTGAACGATGTCTGAATCTCCTCAGATAATGATGTGTATGTATACCGTTGTGTGCTCAGAATCTAACATGATAGAATCTGTTTCAGAAAGTTACGATATATACCCCTTGCATGGAATACTTTTGCAAAACAAGTCCAAAATGCCATGCAAGCTTATTTTAAGTTTCTAAATGATATTTTCAGGTTATAGCTTATTAATATAAGCTAAAATATAAAGATTTAACGTAACGAAAGTTCAGATTAACGATTCGTTAAGCTAAAAATCAAAACGGGTCGAATTAGGGTTTCATAATGAAAACGCGTAGGTTTTTAATTGAAATTGTGTAACACCCCCAAAATGGGTCGCAGCGGAATAAGGATCCGGGGCATGTTACTTCAAGATCAACAGCACAAGATGTATATAAGAACGACACAAAAGTCGTTTAAATTGATACATTGGATTTAAATAAAAGACATATTACAAAAGCTTATAGCTTTACTTGTTCCTTGTTTAATATTACAAAAGATAACTTAGATTTCCCAAAACATGATGCACATATATCTTTAACAGTGCAATCCAAAACATAATCCAATGCATCCTTGGCATCTCGTGCCTAATGACCTCCTGAAAACATTGCTTAAAACGTCAACAAAATTGTTGGTGAATTCATAGGTTTATGTATTTAAAATTATGCAGGACCGCAAGACTTTCCCGTGATGTTACAACATATGCCAACAA
>BQNB010115494.1:0-21550 GCA_026074375.1 Tanacetum coccineum
AAAAAGAGAGAAAGAAGAGGGACTAAACTTGCATCTTTTTCAACCTTCTCTTTTAAACCTGCTATCCATAAACCTGTACACCCTGTACCCGCCAAAACCCTTACCACCCCCTTTCCCACGGTTTTTCTACCCAAACCACCTCCCAAGTACTCCACAGCTCACTCTCACCCTTTCCCACAAACCTAGTGCCCCTATAACCCTTTCTCAGCCAAAATCACTCAACCCCGAAGTCCCCATCCATGGCTGAGATTAAAGAGAAGCAAATAAAGGGTTAGGATTGATTGGAGGGACATCCTACTCCACAGCAAACACTTCCCAAGTCAAAAAGAAGAAAAAGAGCTTGTATAAAAGCTAGAAGAACAAGCCGAAGAAACACACACCCTGTTTTCTTTTTTTTGTAGTTTAAATTTAATCAAGTCTACTTTAAAATTATTGTAATCAGTTGTTATAAAAGCTTTTTGTTGTAATACTTTCAGTTTTAATCAAAGTTGAGAGTGTTTTTGAAATTTCCATTGTCAAAGTTATAATCCTTTAATTCTGTTTGAATTATTAATAAAGGCTGTTAAAGTTATTAAACAACAAATTTAAATCCATTTCTCTGGCCATTACTTCATTAAAAAAGGCTAAAAATTCGAATTTATTACTTGAGGGGGTGTTTGGGTCAACTGTAAAATGGGTGAATTTGTGTTTGTCATGGGCCACAAACACTCAGCCACTTTTGGCTGAGTGTGTGTGGTTAATTAGACCAGACATTTTGAACTCTTTAATAGAAAATTTGAGCTTTAAGCTCTTTCTCTTTTCTGTCAAGATTTTCACACAAAAAAATAAGCTTAAGCCTTAAGCTGCCTAAGCAGCTTAAGCAAATTGTTTTAGAACCCTTTTTAGTCACAAAAAACCCCTTCTACCCATCCCTTTCCCCTGTCATTTTGATTTACCAACACCAAGTCAAGTGTGTGCATGCAAAATTTTTGGAAAACAGTCAACTTTAAGTCCATATATCAGCAGGTTAAATTTGATCAAAATGCATAAAGTTCTGAAAATAAGCTCATTGACCATCCCTATAAATCTGTTTGTGGTTTGTTTAGGCTAAAAAACTCTTATAAGCTTATTGCATAGGCTCAAAATAAGCCCCTTGGTCACTGCTGTTGTTACCCTGGTTTGTTACCACTGGTCTGAGCACCTTAATTCAGCATCTTTACCAGCTTATTCTCTACAACCCTATTATCTTTTAGCTTTTATTTTTAGCTTATTAGTAGCTCTTTAATCCCCCAAAATTTGGTAGCTTAATTCTCTTTCTAGCTTAGCTAAATAGTAGCTTAAAAGTAGTCCCTTTTTCTTCTTTTTAAATAAACTGTTTTAGATATAAGCTATTGAATTCCAGCTTATTTTAGGGCTTTTATTAAGTCCCACCCAGCTTATCCATCTAGGAACTCCCTTAAACTAGTAGCTTATCCCCCTAGCTTTCTAGCTTATTTTGTAGCTTAAATCCCAGAAAGAAAAGCTAAATAAGCTGTTAAGCTTATTTAGCTTTTGCAGTCCAAAAAGTCACTTTTCTGGCTTATTGTGAGTCTTTCAGCTTATACTCCTTTTATGAAAAATGTTCTCCTAAGTCCCCTTTACAACTTTGCTTCTTTAGCTTTTTGCTAATAAGCACTTTGGACTTAACTTGTAATCGGGGTCCTTCTCAGGGACTGTTTGTGTAACTTTCTCTTTTCTAGTTAACATTGTTAGTCCCTGTGGTTAGTAGCCTTGTTACCCCGTTTGTCCTTGTTCCCTTTTCACTGTTAGTCCCTAAAGTAAACAGAAGTTAGTTTGTTTAATTTAAATAATTAAATTAGGTTAAAAATTAATTAGTTTTAATTTACTTTAATTAAAAACAGTAACTTTGGGTCATTTTATATTTTAGAATTGTTAACTTTTTCTTTATTTAATTTTATTTTTTCAGAATTTTTATAACTTTTATTTTTTGTCTTTTTCTATTTTCTTAGTTTTAATTAGTTTTTAATCTTTATAAATTCATAAAAAATAAGAAAATTAATAAAAAAATATTTTTCTTTTTTTATAAAATTTTCTTTTGTCATTTAGTGTCTAGGAAAAATATAAAATTTAGTTAAGCTAATTTCTTAAAATTTCAGTTATAGACCCAGTTATTTACCGGGTAGTTATTTAACCGTTTCTGTTCGATTAGCAATCAAAACGCCCTCCGTTTAGTTCTGGTAGTTTTTCTTTATTTTTCAAATTAAGTTAATACAGGTAAGATTACAATTTAATTTTTTGATTTCTCTTCTAAATTTATTTTTTAGCATTATTTTCTAAAAATTTTAGTATTTAGGGTTCCCGATACCTAATTCTGTTCCCCGTATTTTAATTTAGATTTAATTTTAGATTCATATAAGGGGGGGAGGGTGAGGTTTGGGAAAGATGCTAATTTTGTTTCCCGTAGTTTTTTAAGATCCCATTTCCTATACTTGTTTCCCGTAGATTAAATTAGATAAGTTTTATTTAATTTTAGTTATAATCATATCAGTGTTTCCATCATTCAAGTTCTCATCAAACCAGGATAAATTTCAATTGCAGCCTCGTTGGGACATACGACCCGGGAATATCTCTTCCGGAATCTTTTTATCATTGATTTGCCTTATAGTATTATATAGTAATACTATTTGGCGAGACCACAGTTTTTGGCGCCGTTGCCGGGGGAGGTTGAAAGTAATCATAATCGTAGTGCAGGTGGAAGTATCAAATCGTGCTTGAAAAGAAACCCTTGAAAGGACCATAGGTGAAAGACCCGTGCCTCCTGGTTCCGAAGACAAACTAGATGATGCATTATGGGCTTCCGCACAGCTTACAAAACACCCATCGGGTGTACTTTCCATACAAGCTGTGTATGGAAATGGCATGCCAGCTTCCCTATCGTGCTTTGATGCACAAGCCTACTGGGCCTTAAAGCAAGCAAACCTTCGATACTATAATTACGGTGATCAACGAAATTCAACTCAAAGAAACTTAATTGAACTACTGATCATGCTATGATAACTCTTTAATCTAAAAGCCCAAAACAAAGAGGCTCCAAGACTCTAAGATCAAAAACCGTGTTTTCAACATCGGTGATCGAGTCCTCCTCTTTAATTCCCAGATTAAAAGATTTTCTCGAGGGGGTGCACACTAAAATCCCGTTGGGAATGGCCTTTCACCATCACTACAGTATTTCCTATACGGCACTGTTGAGGCTTACTCAAGCCAACGGGCCGAATTTCAAAGTGAATTTCCATCGCTCCAAGCACTACTTTGAGGGAAACTACCACCTTGGTAGTTCCGATCTCCAAACTTTCCCCCAAGGATCAATAAATCTTGTGATGGGTTCAAGCATCGTGACCCAAACAATAAGCGCTTCGTGGGAGCACCCCATGTTAACCGTAGTTGTAATAAGTGTTGTTGTTGTGAAGATAACTTGTCTTTTCCATAACCCGTAGTTTTCCATGTTGATGTTGTTGTTTACTCTGTCGCAGGATTGCCCTATTGTGAAGAACTTCTCAGCTTGTCATTCATCAAGAGTTTCACAGTCCTCGCTTCATTTGTGATCCGATATCCTAATCTTATCGACTAACATTTATCTTTTGGGCATAACCTCATAAACGGCCTTAGGATTAATGTAGTACCCCTTCAAAACATCGAGGACGATGTTTAGTTCTAGTTTGGGGGGGGTATCTTCGATTTGATTGTTTCCTGCAGCATTGTTACCACGTAAACCCGTTTTTACCACCAAAATACCAAAAAAATGAAAAAATTGAAAATTTTTCAAAAATATAATAAGTGTTTTGTCACAGTTTTGGCTATTTCTTTTGGTAGAAAATAAGAATAATTTTTGACTTGATCGTGCGTTTTTGAGACCCTAGCTAGTTCCTTTAGGCCAAGCTTATCACGAATTCTATAGCTATGAATTTTAAAAATAATGTGAAGAACGAAATGATAGAGTTAAATATAAGTTTATGTGCCAAGCAAGATTCGTCTAAAAACTTATACAAGTAACTTGTGGTTTTCTCTCCCCGAGAATTTCTAATCCACCTAATCATACTACTCCAATGTTTAATTCACAAAGTCAATCGATGTTTTCAGAAAAAGTTCAAATTTGTAACTTTGAGTTTTCCAACAGCGAGATTTTGTTAGTGATTTTAAAGATAAATGCCAAAGAAGCCCGAATGAAAATGTGAATGCAAAAATGCATGAATAAGGAAATTTTCCATTGAAGCATGCAGAGTTGATATATGAGCAAGTAAAAGATGTGTTGTGATCATCCACTCCGCTCGCAACGAGTGGGGGTTTCAAACTAAACGTCTTTGCTTCTAAGGATTTGGTGTGTCGTGAAATCTCACCTGGCAGAATGTCTATGGTGAGGGTTTTCAAACTAAACACTTATCTTAGCCATATTAGGAATAAGTGTTGTCGTGATTTCCCACTAATACCTAGCAACGGGTGGGTTTTTCAAACTAAGAACAAACGGCCGTTGGTTGTGATATCCTGCTCCGTTAACACACGAGGTAGGGTCCAAACTAAGCAACGCATTCCTAAGCTTTAAAGAACTTATGATTAGCATGTCAAAAATGTTGCAAAAAAAAAAAGTTCTAATCTCGAAATCAGTTACTAGTCTTAATAAGTTGTTTGCTTTTTGATGTCATGAAATCATTTTTGAATTATGCTATGAAAATAAGGTTGATCTTATGGTTTAAAATTAAAATGTAGGTACACCATTCAATCGTATATCCATGTCGGAGTTGAAAATTCACAATCAAATTATGAGCGGCTTAACTATAAACCTATATCTACAATACTTGTTAATTGCTTAGCTGGAACTTGTGAAAAATCGGAGGAGATGAAATTATCCCGTCAGGACATCCTTAGATCACGCTACGGGCGCTTCTCATTCTAATGATCCCAGTATTAACAAATAAAAGAAAGTCAAACATTTGTTTTAAAAAATAGAAAATCATCCAAAAATATTAGTTTGTAGTTAGTGTAAATAAAGAAAATGGTGGAGACAAACAGGGGCCTACGTTGTTTACTTCATAACCATGTGTGAGGACACACAATACCTAGTTAGGAGGGGATTTTATAAGTGCTAATTACACATAGGTAAATAATCAGTTACCTCAAAAACGAGCTTAAATGACCAAAAACAGACAAAAAACTGCCAAAATATGTTTTGTTTTGCATTTGTAAATGTTGGTCAAGAAGTGGATATCATCAAAAAAGGCAGAAAACCAAAGCCAAAATGAAAAAATGAGCATGGAATAGAAAAGACTGTGCAAATCAAGCCAAAGTCCAAAAATGCAACGTCAAGAGTCAATACTGAAGAAACAGCAGTCAAACCGTAGCCGGAACTGAAGAATACTATTGGATGCAATCTTTAACCCATCTGATGGGTCCGGAAAAGCCCAATATAAAATTATAAGACTGTGAAGACCAAATGGGCCCTAATCAATTACATACAGCCCATTTGTTGTGCAATTGACAAAGAACCTGAATACTTTGAAGGCCCAATCCTACCCAGTTACAGGCCAATCTCAGCCATTGTACACACAAAACGCCACTCCAAAACCATAATGGGCATGAAAAAAGCCCAATAGAACCAAACCTTACCTCTTGGCCCAAACCCAAAACTCTTGGCCCAATACAAGACCCACATATCTTATGGGCCCCACACCAAGCCCATGGGCCCATCCAACAAATTGCAACCCAAAAAGCAAAACAAAAGCCCATCAATCTTTTTTTTTTTAAAACATAAGGACCAAAAATGTCAATTTTAAACTTGTTTTATTAAGAAAAATAAAATAAATAAAACACAAGGGCTGAAAATGCAATTTCCCAAAACCTTTCTTAAACCCTTTTAGTTATAAAACAGCAGGGACCATTTTTGCCATAACCTTAAACCTTTCTTAATTCTTTAGTTATAAAAACGGAGGGACCAGAACTGTCAAAACTCCAAACTCCTTTTTATAACTAAAAAGGGGCTGAAGAGAAAATGAAAAGAGATATAAAGGTGAGGGACTTAAATTGCATCATCTCCAAACTTGTCTTTTAAACCTGCGTACCAAGAACTGTACCCTCCCATGTACCCGCCAAAACTAAACTGCCTCTTCCCCACGGTTTTAGCCCCATACCACCTCCCAAGTACCCTTACCAGCTCACCCCTACCCTTTCCCCACAACCCAATGCCCCTACAAACCCTTTCCAGTTCAACAATCACATAACCCGATCCCCTTCAATGGCTAAGATGAAGACAAAGCCATCCAAGGGCTAGGATTGGATGAGGGTCTCTCTACTCACACAGCTAGCACAACCCAAGTCCAAAGACAAAGCTTGGAGCCTCTATAAAAGAAAGAAATCCAAGCCGAAGACGACACACCCTGTTTTCTTTTTTTTAGTTTAAATTTAATCAAGTCTACTTTAAAATTATTGTAATCAGTTGTTATAAAAGCTTTTTGTTGTAATACTTTCAGTTTTAATCAAAGTTGAGAGTGTTTTTGAAATTTCCATTGTCAAAGTTATAATCCTTTAATTCTGTTTGAATTATTAATAAAGGCTGTTAAAGTTATTAAACAACAAATTTAAATCCATTTCTCTGGCCATTACTTCATTAAAAAAGGCTAAAAATTCGAATTTATTACTTGAGGGGTTGTTTGGGTCAACTGTAAATGGGTAATTTGTGTTTGTCATGGGCCACAATACACTCAGCCACTTTTGGCCTGAGTGTGTGAGGTTAATTAGACCAGAACATTTTTTAACACTTTAATAGAAAAATTTGAGCTTTAAGCTTTTCCTCTTTTCTGTCAAGATTTTCACCACAAAAATAAGCTTAAGCCTTAAGCTGCCTAAGCAGCTTAAGCAAATTGTTTTAGAACCCTTTTCAGTCACAAAAAACCCCTTCTACCCATCCCTTTCCCCTGTCATTTTGATTTACCAACACCAAGTCAAGTGTGTGCATGCAAAATTTTTGGAAAACAGTCAACTTTAAAGTCCATATATCAGCAGGTTAAATTTGATCAAAATGCATAAAGTTCTGAAAATAAGCTCATTGACCATACCCTATAAATCTAGTTTGTGGTATGTTTAGGGCTAAAAAGCGTTATAACTTATTGCATAGGCTCAAAATAAGCCCCTTGGTCACTGCTGTTGTTACCCTGGTGCTGAGCACCTTAATTCAGCATCTTATTCCAGCTTATTTCTCTACCAACCCTAGTATCTTTTAGCTTTTATTTTTAGCTTATTAGTAGCTCTTTAATCCCCCAAAAATTTGGTAGCTTAATTCTCTTTCTAGCTTAGCTAAATAATAGCTTAAAAGTAGTCTTTTTCTGTCTTTTATATAAAACTGTTTAGATATAGCTTATTGTATTCCAGCTTATTTTAGGGCTTATTTTAGTCACCCCAGCTTATCATTAGGACTCCCTTAAACTAGTAGCTTATCCCCCTAGCTTTCTAGCTTATTTTGTAGCTTAAATCCCAGAAAGAAAAGCTAAATAAGCTGTTAAGCTTATTTAGCTTTTGCAGTCCAAAAAGTCACTTTTCTGGCTTATTGTGAGTCTTTCAGCTTATACTCCTTTAGAAAATATGTTCTCACTAAGTCCCCTTTACAACTTTGCTTCTTTAGCTTTTTGCTAATAAGCACTTTGGACTTAACTTGTAATCGGGGTCCTTCTCAGGGACTGTTTGTGTAACTTTCTCTTTTCTAGTTCTTACGAGTTTTTACATAAGTGATTCGTAGCCTCTTTAGTATATACACCTTAAGACTAAGTACTTTCACTTTTGTTAGTCCTTTCCATCCCCTTAGGAATGTCACGATGGTTTATCGTCATGCTTACCTCATACACAATGAAGATCGAACATTATCCATCGATCTTATGATAGAAAACTCATCATAATTCGTTGTCATTTCCTTTGCGACAATGTCCAAAAGGAAATATCTTCATCAAAAAAGTTTTGTCAGAAGACAACATCGCCGGCATTCTCACCAAACCACTCAAACGTGAACCTTTTAAGTCTAGGTCTAGGAATGATGAAACAAATCTCATAAACGTATCATTCTTATTTTAATAGTCTTGTTACTATTAAATACATTCCGATAAATCTCGAAAACTTAATCATTTCATCCAAAATGTTTAAGCATTTTTAATTCGCGAAATGCAAATTAAAATGTCACTCATTGTTCAAATCTAAGTCGTTTCACAAAAACCTTTATCACGCCTCTATTATAATATACATGGTTAATATCTTCCGTCCATATTTCCGCTACCACCTTTAAGACAACCTCGTACCTCGTCGTGTGATTGTTCTATGAACATTCGCAATACTCAAGAAGAGCTACATAACTTCTTGGATGAAGTTCATCGTATGCTACCGTCATTCATCATGACATTGTCAAGCTCATCGCTCCATCACAATTTATGTCCGGATGAGCACGAATTAAAAGGGAAGGGAAAACACACATGTTCACATATATCCTTTAACCAAATACTCTCAAGAACTCACATATGTGATTCTTATTCACTAGAAACCAACTTACAATAACACTCGCTTTCTTTTCAACTCAAGTACACCCCGTGCACTAAACCAAAATTAATTCAAGTCTCTTAACCCGTATGTCGATCATACACAAAATCTACAAGATACACTTCTACCATACACTCAAACCTCATAACTATTCTTCACTCTTGTTAGTTATCACTAGTTCTAGTACATCCTCAAACCACCAAAGTGAAATGAAAAACCGAGTTATCCTTACTATTACCAATCTTGAGTCATCTACCTAGCCATCTTCACAAAAAGATTCACCATGTAACCACTACATCCTATGGAGGTTGAACACCTTTCACAATGAACAAACCTATGCCCATCTTAACGCCTGGATCAACGGGTCATCCTTATATCCCGACACTCATAAGCATTTGTGCCTATGTTGTCAAAAGTTAAGTGAATTTCGTAATGAAATGCGTCTCATCCTTAAACTCAAATCCTTACAACTAGTATACCCATAGTCTGTCACTACAAAACAAAGCCCTTCACATCTAAACTATTGAAATTATCTCCTCAAGAACATCCCACACTCATTCTCTAATCATCTAATCATTTCCACTTTCTAGCAAGTGAATAAAACAAAAAATATATTTAAGCTTCAAGTGTTGTTGAGTCACCACAATGTTGTATCTTTCACTTTTCTTCCACCATGAAAGAACTACTACCTCATTTCACATATTCATCTTTGATTCGTCAACATTGACAACCAACAAAGCATCCAACAAATCTATGGATTCACAATCATCCACCTTTGTCCCTAAAGGATCTCATGCACATCATTTCAACATATCATCGTTAGTGCAAACGATATATTCATCTAAACCGTCTTTGTCAACCTTTAGTCAACACCTTCCCTTTCCATTCACGCTTACCCTTCTTCAAAAAATCACTTTCATTTACATCTAAGAGCGTATCGTTTTCATCTTTATCTTATTTTTCTTTTGCATATCTCGCCAAGATATTAAATGACATTTGTCTAGTCTTAAATGTCACCTTTAGAGTATGTATTCTCAACAAATCATCCTTGCTGTCAACGTTTAGTTCGACCTAAAGTCTTACGATAATTCTTACCCTTAAACACTCCAAACATGAAAAGCATACATAATTCTTAACAAGAAACCTTGAGGATTTAGGAATCTCTCAATACAACCCTTGACGAAAGTCTATCCAAATTCAATTCATCATCTTGGTTAGATGATGATATCATAAGTAACATGTCGATCAAAGTATGTTAATACTCCTTATCCAAATGACATCTTGGAAGAAGTCATTCTCATAATAATAGTGTGTCAATCAATAAACGAATATTGTTCTCATTTATTAAAAGTCGGTACTATACCAAAGGGTGTTAGTCGAGTCTTAGTCTTTAAGCATGTGTCGGTCGAATCTTATCATTGGTTCCTAAACATTGTCGTGTCTTAAGCATACATCATGATTCTTTTTATCTTGGATTTAGGTTGTTGTTATTAAAACAATGATTGCATGTGTCTAAGTTTTGAATTTTCTTTTTAAATGTCATACTTTACAGTGCATATACCTAAGACATGCATGTTTTGTTCCCCGCTAAGTGTCTTGTTATATATAGCTATCATTGTCATTATATATATGCGCATTTTTCTACTAACTTTGTTTTGTAGCACACTTCCGTAACTCGATTCCTTGGTGCCCCAAACAAGGGGGAGCATACACCGAGGGGGAGCATTTGGAAATGTCAAAGTCATTACATTTGAAACATCTACACATTTCTTGATATGTGTATTCCACCCTTATAATATTTTTGTTATATATATTATGTTGCACGAAACTAACCCTTGATGTAAGTTAAGAGTTTGTAACAAATTTGATCCATGGATCCGCTAGAGTCAATATACAAGGGATGCAAGCATCTTAGGAGTGCAATGAGATAAAGGGTACTTAAGTGTCAAAGTAGATAGCTTGGGATGATTAAACGATGTTGATAGGAGCAAGACTTCATTTGGGATGATGCAAGCTCGCCTCTTTGTTTTAAGGATCGAATTGTAGTAAAAGTCTCGCCTATTGGAATGTCCACCTTTTTGTTTCAACAAAAGGGGGAGAAGAAGTGTAAACGAGTAACTTATATATTTTACTATGAGTTATAGTTTACATATTTTGTCATCATCAAAAAGGGGGAAATTGTTAGTGCAAATATTACGATATTTAATCTATAAATTCTCTTTGTGTTTTGGTGATGACGAACATGTAACTTGTAACACATAACGTAAAGTGCTCAAGTTACTCGTAATCACAAATCATCAATGCATTCATACGTCAATACCTTTCGACGTCTCAAGTCTGCTTCAACAACAAATATAAGTTTTCACTCGACGTAAATCACTAATGGTATGAACAAACAAACTTTAAATTTGTTTGGATGATCAAAGAAATATTTTTTGTCCTAAACTTTACATTTTTATAAATGTAACAAAAACTTTTTACAAAAATAATTAGACAAAATATTTTTGTAGTTATAAGAAATGTTTTAATTCAAAATAAATATGTGAATTCAGTTTCCCCCCCCAAAATCATTAAAAACTACCCCAAAAAGCATTTTTCCACAAAAGGACAAAATCAGGAGCGTCTTTCAGTAGGCGACCCCCTGATTGATAAGGGGGCCGGCTGTGTAAATATAAGGGGGCCGACAATAACTAAGGGGGTCGGCCATGTCTTTTTGCTCCCGACTTTGTCTATAAATAGTAGACTGTTCCTACATATTTAACATATTTTTTCACACAGTTTTTCTCAGATCTAAACCCTTCTTCCAAACCTTTTTCTTTGATCACTTAACTTGTTATAAGTTTGTTTAAATGTAATCCAATTATCCATCCATTCAAGTGCAAGAGAAGAACTCTCGTTATCATCAAGATACGAAGTTATGTAGTTTAGTTAGTGCGTTCGTGACATATGTTACATTCATAATGTATAGATCGAGTCCATGTATTCCAAACTTGTGTAATAGTTAGACCGGGTTGATCATGATAGTATTTAGGTGAGGTAAATACTTGTAAGGGTGATTAGCATTTTAGGCCTTAAAATACAAGCATGTGGTAGATTGGTTCTAGCTAAAATTAGAACTCGACATTTGGCATTGTGTCGGAAATTGGTGTAAGCTACGTGGTAGATTGGTTCTAGCTAAGATTAGAACTCTACACTTGGCTTTGTGTCAGAAATTGGTGTAAGCTACTTGTGTACAGTTTTCTCCGCCTAAAGGGAGCTTGTTGACCAGTGAAGTAACTTTCGAGTTGGGTAATCGATGAGGGGAGTAGGGAAAAGAGGAGCTTCATGACCGAACCACTATAAATTTCCGTGTCTGATTTGCATTTCCTTTTACTCATTTCTTTACATTTATACTCTCATTTATCGCTTTATATTTATAATTGCATTATATAGATAATTGCGTGACGTGTTTCTTATATTGTTTTGATTATGTTTATGTCGTGGATTGATGTGAAATTTGTGCCTTAGTTTGTATTGTTGTGATATGATTTGATTAAATATGTATAGTTGGTATAGAACTAATACGAGCACTCTTCATATTAGATCACGCTTGATCAGTAATTTATACGAAACATTTTACGTTTTTAAAAAGGAAACGTATTCACCCCCCCCCTCTTCGGTTTTTATCATTATGGTTTAATATGGCATGATAGATGAACTTACTGGGCAAGTTGGGACTAGAATTATTGGGTCTAAATGGCTTGACTCTTGGGCCTTATTGCGCTTCAATATTCTTCATAAATGCTCGTGATCGCACTTTTGCTCAAATGGTGATAGTTTCCGTTACCTTTACAATAATCAAATGTACATCTTTTACACGGTATATGCACTTAAAATACATATTTTTGCTATTTATTTAGCCGTAAATGAAGGATTTTGACATGAAAAAATATGAATAATTACGCATTCATCAATTATTATTCAATTTTATAAGTTTATCACATACGTACATGGGTTTTTATATTAAATACGACTAAATTATTATTAAAACACAACAATGTAATTGGAAAACATGGGGATTAGCATTCTATGTTTAATATGGCAGGAAACATTTATTATAACTGTTACAATTGTTTATATTAAGAGAAACCCGCATTCACAATTGCTGATATAATGATATAATCAAACATATGATGAGGTCTTTGGTATGGTTTTGAAAGTCATTATAGGATAAATTATTATAATGATATAATCAGACATAACAAATTAGGATTCTTGACAAAAGTCTTGCTTGTAAAAATAGTCATTAGAAGAATTGGATAACATGAAGTTTAAGTCGTGAAAATTTGAAGAGTGTTTTGAAAATTCTTTTTTTGTAAGAACTTGCAGGTATAGTTTATAGCTTTTATTAGAGTTGCTACTGTAAAAACTGTAGGATCCCTAGATCATTCCTTGTATGAAGCACAAGATCAATGACTCACATAGAATTAAAATTATGAACTTCTTATTGAAAGAAACAAAGAAGAGGCATTCATACCATTATGATGAAAATAATAATGGAGAAAGCTAAATAATTTTTGACTACAAATAGGAGTATTTATACTAAATAAGGAATTTGGCCTTTTGGGGCTTTCTATTTGAGAGATTTTACATCTTGGCCCTTTTAAATAATAAACATTATATAATCCATAGTCTTTGAGCTAGACTTTTGTCTTGTATACTTAGAAGGGAACGAAGATTCTTTGTTTGGGTTCCATTTAGGTGATCATAACACTCTCCACCCTAGATGAGAGTCATGGGAGAAGTTCATCGACATTGTCTTTAGCTCGATGTTGATGGGGTATTCAATTGTTGTGCTTGGGTTATTCAATCTTTAATACCTTGATCATGATCTTCAGAAATTGATTTTGACTTGATCTTGATCGTTGACTTGATTAAGCTTTCTTCTTTGAATTACTTTTTGTTTCCTTTCAATTTGGAATTTGCCATAAGATGATATTTAGACTCACATGCTCATATCTGTGGAATCTTTGAAGCTTTGATGTTGTCTCTTCTTCCAATCATTGTATCTGTTAGAATTTGAAGAAAGACATTGATTCTCAGAGATTGTGCGGAAGCCTTGTATTGAAAAATTTCTTGATTACTTTCAGATACTGTGGTATGGATATGTGCATGTGTCCTTGCATCGGAATCTTTGAGTCGTCATTAGCCATGATTAACAATTAGGTCACAACAAAACATTTTGTTATGTTAAATCCAATTATTGTGTTCTAGAAAAACATTTGGAGAACACACAAGGTTTTTATTATTGAAGGACCGAGTATAGACGATACTCTATCTGGTCGGGTACAATTTAAACTCATGATTCCGTGTGGATCAACTGATTAAAGTACTGAATACTGCACCTGTGGATCAGGATAGGATTCATTAAATAGAACCTTCTTGACAGGTTTTCCGGCACGTGTAAAGACTAGTTCTCTCTATACCTAAGTACAGATTTCCTTATGTTCGCCGTTCTCTAGACCAGTTGTCCGAAGGGTATTAATAACTATAAGTATTTCTTCTACATAGGAATGGTTAATGAGTGAGTCAGTCTGTTACTATCTTCTGGACTATAACGTTCATATTCCTTTTTCAGCGTTTTACTTTTATACAATTAAGTACAGTAGAAGGAATGTCGGCTTAAATGACTTTGAAAAAACTTTCGATGGTGCTTATATAAAATTGTTGGGGCACACAAACGAAAGTAGTAAATCAAAGAATGCTTCTGTTGATGTTTTGAGATATTTCCGTAGGATATGAAGTGCACTTGGGAAATCAAACTTGTTCATGTACTTTTTATGGTATAACTTTCTTAGTGGCGACAGGTCCTGATAGACAACAGGCTTGTGCATTCATAAGAATACCTGTGGTACAACATCTCTGTCCTCAGCATTCATTATGAGCAATTTCTCGAACATGAAAAAAAGATTCTTTGTCATTTATCAAGATACTTGTTGTAAAAACAAACTTTTGTTACCTGTTTTTTTTGATCTTATTAAAATATTATGCTCCCCTCACATGTGCGGTCGGTAATCGATTGATGTTTGAACATGTCCGTGGTTAGGACTTAGCATTTTTAGTATAAATCGTATAATTAATTAGTATGTGACTTAAACATGTAAAACGGTTAATTATTGATTCGATTGATTCTAAAATGCTATCAGTCTATCCAGCATGTGCTAATCTCTTCGATTACCGACGCACATGTGTAGGGGGAGAATAAGTGTTTATATGATCAAAAAATATCCATAGGTACCAAAAGTTGTGTTATTCAAAAGTTTCTTGATAATTGACAAAGAATCTTTTGTTTCATGTTCGTGAAGTGTTCTTATTGAATGCTGAGGGATTGACTTTGAGGAATCTTTGATACGGTTGCTAGACTTGAAGCGATCAGGAATCTTCTTGCTCACGCGGCAGTATGAATGGTCATTTCCAGGATGACGTGAAACCGCCTTCCTCAATGGCAAACTGAAGAGTTGTCTATGTCAGTCTAAAAAGACAGGAAATTTGTAGATCCAGGAGCATCATCGCCATTGTGTTCCGCCTCAAGAATGTACATTATGGACTCAAACTAGCTACAGTGCATGGTATGACATGATTTCAGCGTTTCTAATCAAGTCAGGATTTACAAAAGGCGTGGTCGATCCTACTCATCTTGACGAGAAAATCTGGCAAAACATCTTCTAATGGTATAAATATTTGTAGTTGATATTATCTTAGCCTTAATAACCCAAAGCCTGCAAAATTATTTGCTTTTGAATTGAACTCAACTTCAAGAATGTTACGATGATGGGACATATGTCATTTTTTTTAGGATTACTAGTTATCAATTTACCAGAGGCATCATTTATCAACCAATCCTAATATGCTAAGGAAAATCTTGAAATAAGTTTGGTTTGACTCCTGCACACCCATTGGACACTCTCATATGGCGAGCGTCCCAACATTGATGAAGATTGGGGAGGGAAGCATATTTGCTTCTACCGAAATTTTTTTTTCGTGGTATGGTTGTCTCATTTTTGTATCTTTGTGCATCTTAGACCTGCCATAGTATTTGCTGTTTGTATGTGTGCTAGATACCAGGCTAAGGGCATCTAGGAAATGCACCTTACTTGTTAATGCGGGATATTTCGGTTACCTAAAAGGAACCTTCACATGGGTCTGTGGTATCCGTAGCTCGGCTTTGAACTAAATTGCGTTTTGCAGATGCTTGACTATGCAGATTTCATGACACACGGAGAAGTACTTCTGGGGTTCTAGCTCAATTTCTTGGACATAGTCTTGTTAAGCTGGTCATCCTATAAAGCAGTAAAGTACCGACCTCTCACCACTAGAGGCTGATACATCGCCCTATCAGAGTTGGTGCGGCCACTCAAATCCTATGGATGCGTTTATCAACTCCGAGGACTATGGATTTGAGTTCAACAATATTCGTGTATTGTGATCATTCAAAAGTGCTATTGCTCTTTGATGTAATTGTGTTCAACAATAGGATCCTAGCAAATTGATATCCGTTCACCATAATTCATCTAAGTGAGGTTGAAAGGATAGTTGTTGGGTTGTTTTTCGTGGAGACTAAATACAACTGGCTGACATTTTTTCGAAGGCCTTACGAGAGAGCGCTTCGCTAATCTATCACATGATTGGAGTTAAAAACAAATGTCAAACAAGAAAACTAGAAGGTAACTTCAGGATGTATCTGTTACAAGGGTATCCAAGAGTTTCACATTGTATTATTGTGTATATTTAAAAAAAAAAAATAAAATAACTATAATATTTTAGATTTATGGCTTGCTGTTATTTACGAATGTAACCCGGTCTTTTCCCTAGAGATTTAAATGTACGTTTAGTGCATTATTTCTTCCACTGACAAGGAAGTTGTTCAGCCCGAACCATTTTTTATCATAAACGACTTGTTTTATCAAACAGGTTCGGGTTAACAGAATCAAACATTGACACGGGTCATTGTTTGAGGGGGAGAATCATTCTTATTTTTTTCATTTTATATTTTTATTTTCTTCTCATTCTATTGCTTTCTCTAAGGCTCTACTAACAGTTATTGCAGGTCAAAAGGACAAACCAGTTCAGGCCTCGCTCCTCAACAAATGACTTCTGTGCAAAATAGTACAGAACTCGAAATTACTGCTCTTACAGTCAGGACGCAGCCGTTCTGCACTTGTAAAAGACCCAGAACCACCTAGTGTCCCCTTTCAAAGAAACAGGTAGACGATTTGTTTCAATGTTTGATGATGATGAGGTTGTTCCGAACCTTGGTTGTTCCGATAACTCGGTTAGGTTCCTTGATGATCACGCACCCGAGAATGCCAATGGTTCCACCTTCCACAACTGTTATCTAGAAGGGCTCATGCTGTTATGAAAAACCTCTTGCTCATCAATTTCCATCTTCCAGAACAATAGTGATTATGATGATGCAATCAATGTTCGATATGTTGTCAGTAATGTGTTTGACACCATAATGCTCCTGAAATCCGGATTTCAGAAAGCATCTCACTCCAACCTCTGTCAAACATCGATGTTACTCCCAACAACAAATTACCTCATGTGCAAATATGGACTCTGCAAATCCGACTGAAAACATTATTGGGGATAAAGATCGACCTGTCTCTACCAGGAAACAGCTAGAAACCGACGCAATGTGGTGTTTCTTCAATGAATTCTTAACTCATGTTGAACCAAAGACTTACAAGCAAGCCTTAGAGCACTCGTGCTGGATTGAGGCTATGCAGGAAGAATTTCATGAGTTTGAACGGTCTCGAGTGCAGAGCACAAGATCAATGACACATAAAGATTTAACATTAAGAACTTTATTGTAAGAATTTACTAAGTGCGGCTACCAATACCCTTAAGATGGGAAATAAAATGAGAAGCTACCTATTTTTTTGCACTAAATCTTGGGTATTTCTACTAATAAGGATTTGCTTTGTGGCTTTATATTTGAGCTTTTTACATCTTGCCCTTTTACATATAAACATTAAAAATAATAACATAGTCCTTTCGACGCTAGAACTTTTGTCTTGGAACTTAGAGTGAACGGAAGCTTTTTGTTTGGGTCAATTTAGGGTGAAATAACAAAATACTATTCAAATATACCAATATTTAGTTTTCGTATTCACATAAACGAGAAACTGATTTAATGTGACTCTAAGGTGTATTGCAAATACACCCCTTTGTGTAAATGGTGAACAAATGTCTTAATTTTCTATACCAAGTAAACATACAATTTCTCTGTGTTTTGGTATATGCGTGATTGTCTTTTATTCAGGTAAGTTTCTAAGATGTACACTTGTGTTTATGCAAGTTTTTTCTAATAATTTTTGTCTGTTTAACTCTATAAGTAGTTTGTTTGACCTTGAAAATTCAAAAATTAATTTCATCATAGTTTATGAGACGGAGGATGGCACGACATGTTATTTTGTGTGGCTAAGTGCATGTCATTGTAGGATCTATTGTCTTAATTCATCAAAACTGTCAACTAAATAAAACTAATATCCCCTTGACAAGAAGTTGAACTTAAAAACCAAGAGCAGTCACAATAGTGGGTGAGGAAAACGACGTTCCTCATGTTGCAGATCGACCAAGAAGCTTGGAAAGCGTCACAGCTGTTCAAATCACGAATCAAAAAGAAAATATGAGCTGCAACTAAACTAGGCATAAATAAGTTCTATTATATATTAATTAGCATTTAGTTTGTGATCATACAAACAAACTAAGGGTTGAAAATGCACATTACACAAACAGCACGTCATCAGTTAAATGGAGTTGCATTTGGAAATAAGTTTGTTTCATGATGTGGTGTATGTTTGGGATGTGGTAATGGAGTTGGATTGAAAACTGATGTAAATTGTATACTTCAAGTACTTGGAGAAGGTTTGTTGGAATTATTTAAGGGTTTACATTGTCAGACCAAGATGAATCAGTTAAGAATAGCCTTCTTTTTTGACTTCTTTTGTTAATCCTTAATTACCTATTTATAGTTGTTTACTTGATTAGTTTCATGTTTCTGTTTGGTTATTAGAAACGACATGTTTATGTTATGGTATTTGCTAATACTTATGTGGATGATAATGGTAATGTTTGACTATATACAAATATTTGCTGAATGCCTTAATTGGTTTAATCTTATACTAAAGCTGTTAGAGTAGCCAAAAATATGGGTTGGGTCACGGGTCTAAACGGGCAATTTTTGTAAGTTATTATAATTATTATTGTTATTAGCATGATTAAAAAAATCTTGGAACTGGAAGATGCTTATTTTTACAGCGTGTTTATGCTAATATTTAGAACTGATTGGTATGCCGATTTTTACAGCAGTTTGTGCCTATTTTTGCTGATTTTTACATCAGAAAGTGTGTTTAGACAGGACTTTATGTTGTTTTTAGGCTTGATTTGTATGCTGGTTTTTTTAGTAGTTTGTGCTGATTTTTGTGCAGATTTCTGTGCTGATTTTTACATCATAAAGTGTGCTTGGACATGTTAAAATGCTGATTTTTACATGGTTGTTTGGACACAAGCTTTATATGCTGATTTTTATAGCCGTTTGTGCTGATTTTGTTGTGTCTTATTTATTTTGAGGTTAATAATGTTTTAAATGAAACTTCATTTCTTATGTAATCAATTCGCAAAAAAATAAGCCCCGTCGCAACGCGCGAGCTATCATGCTTGTTGGTCTAAGAAAGTTCAAATTGTTATATGGACGTGTGTTTTGATTTAAGTTCACATACTAAATTCTACGTATCGGGATAACGCACCATCTATCTCCACTAGGTTCGTAACCCACGCGCTGTCGCGGAGTGCGCGGGACTACTTTCGCAATGGATCGATAATGCCAATTACTATTGGTCGGTCGTTAGAACTCACTTTGTAATGAACGGATAACCTCAAAGACTATTTTCGTAAATAATTTAAAAATATATATTAAACTTCAGCATTTTTTATAAAATCGTTCTCATATCAGAAGCATTGCAATATTGGGCTCGTTTTGTTCGCAATTCGACGATCTTTTCAATAACATTTTTTTCCTAATGAATCGATAGATGCGTTACATATTTTATAAATAAAGTTTGTTATATAAAAAGTCGTAAATAGATAAAAGTTGAAGGTCAGTTTTGTAACTTTTAGCAAACTTGAAGGTGCGCAAACTTGAGGGTGCGTTTTGTAAATATTTTAAAAATATGTATAAAACTTCAACATTTTTTATGAAATCGTGCGCATGTCAAAAGCGTTGCAATATTGGGCTCGTTTTGTTCACAATTCGATGATCTTTTCAATGACCTTTTTTTCCGAATGAATCGATAGATATGCGTTCCATATTTGATAAATAAAGTTTGTTATATAAAAAAGTCGTAAATAGGTAAAAGTTAAAGATCAGTTTTGCAAGTTTTAGCAAACTTGGGGGTGCGTTTTGTAATTTTTTTTTATTGTGAATCGTGAACTTTTTGATTTTTTAAATATTATTCTACTATTCATATGAATAGTTTTTGGTGTTTAATATAAGTTATATAATTTTGACTAAATGAATGAGATTAAACCAAAACCTATTTTTATCTTTTTTCAAATATTAATATCACCTAAATCGTTAATCGTTAAACGAAAAAAATATACAATCACGACGAGCATTTAATTATCTTTCTATAGATATGCACTTTGATATACTTTCGACAAATATTTTTTTCTATTTTTTTGTTTTTTATTCGTTGTTGAATCTTGCATGAGAAATCACATATGATTAAACATAAGTTTGAATATTCTAAAAAAATCACATGTGATATTAGTTATCATATGTGATTTAACACAATATTACATGTGATTCTATTAGTATATTCAAATAAATGTTTAATCACATGCGATTTCTTCATAGAAGTTTCAACAACGAGAAACAACAAAAAAAACGTGAAAAAAATGAAAAAGACGAAAAAAAAGTTTGTCGAAAATATATCAAAGTGCCCGTCTATAGAAAGATAATCAAATGTTAATCGTGACGGTATAATTTATTTTGTCTAACGATTAACGGTTCATGCGATATTTAAATCATAACAAATAGGCGAAATAATAAAATGTTTTTAATATCATGGATTGATTTTTTTTAGATCAATGGTAAGGATGAGTTCCCTACTATAAAAAAATATGATATAAAAAAAATGATATCTAAACGAACTCTAACTCTTCTTCATGTTTTTTTAGGGTTAATTACTTGAAAATGCATTATACTTGTCACTTTTTGTTATTGTGTATACTGAACTTTTTTTTTTCTTATTGTGTGTATCGAACTTTCAAATTTCGACATTTGTGTGTATTTTTGACCATTTTACCCTTATTTTTTTCAAAATTCGAAGGGTAAAATGGTCATTTTACATGGCTAGAATAGTGACAAAATACACACAAAGGTCGAAATTTGAAAGTTCAGTACATACAATAAAAAAAAAGTTCAATACACACAATAACAAAAAATGACAAATATGATACATTTTCAAGTAATTATCCCTTTTTTTTTTACTAAAAGGCAGTATGAGGAGGTAAAAAAACCACTTTTTGTAGTAGCGGTCGTCCCTAAATAGTTTTCGTAGTTGCTAACTCTCTTTTATTTATTTACTCTCTATAAATTGTTTTCTTTTAGCAAAAATTACGGGCAGAGCTCATTTTTGGCTTAAATGTCCCGCAGAGGACTTACTTTTTGGAGTTTACCATTGTGGCCATGTTTATCGCTCAATTATGAGAGAGATGTTCACATTTAAAGCGATGTACACGTGTCAAAATATAATACGCTAGTCAAAGTTTATCATGTAGGACTCGCGTACGGATATCGCTCCGCCTATTGAGCGATTTCTGTTTTTATAATTAAAAAATGACAGCGGCATGGATATTTGTGCGGTATTTAATTTAGTTTTAGTGTTATAGTTTATTTATTTATTGGTTAGGGTTTTAATTTGTTAAAAAACTAATTTGAAAGTGATCTCGGGCTTAGTTT
>BQNB010115496.1:0-21550 GCA_026074375.1 Tanacetum coccineum
TAAACTTTAGTTCCTTTACAAAATACACATCTTTAAAATCCAATTTACCAGTTTTTATTTTACCTTTCCCAGTAATTTTTCCTCCTTTGCAATTACCTCTAAAGGCAACAAATCCTCCATCAATTTCTTCATAATTTGTAAGATAGGATATGTTTCCTGTCATGTGCCTAGAGCATCCACTGTCAATCACTCCTTTATTCTTCAAATCTTGTTGTGGATTGCCCTACACATAATGGTAGGAAAATTAGTTTCTTTTGGGGACCCAAGCCATTACTGACTTGGATCTGCCTTGTGTATCAATATATTACGCGCCGACGACCGAGTTCGTTTATCGTCGATCTATTTTCTTCCGACATTATCAAGTGAGTTCATAGCCTCGCCGTTACTTTTACTGTTTTATTGAAAACCCGCGAGGGAGATACATGCTAGTTTTTAAAAAAAAATTGAACACAAGATTGTTTGGTATGCTGGACCCGTTCCTGAATTATATTTTGCACGAGTACCTATCGCATAAAGTCCCTAATTTCATGAACCGCTTAATTGCTTGGATTAGCGAGCGCTAATACATTTGATAGATCTATTGGGGCTGACATCCCCCGTCCGGGGTTTGGATCCATTGTGGGAACACCCTTGAACGGACGATTTGTGATTAGAGAAATGAGGTATATTAGCGATAATACCTCGTGTGGGGGCAAAGAAAATTGTTTATTTCATATGGTAATTTATTACATATGTGGTTGATGTTAACGCTTGAGGTGTCATGAGCTCGGTGCAAATATTTATATAACTTGTTTGATCCACAATGTTATAAGATGATGTATAAAATAAAACTTGTGTTCATGTTATGGTTTATGAAAAACTCTATGAATTCACTCAACGTTTCGTTGACTTTTTAGCATGTTTTATCTCAGGAAATCAAGGATGATGGATGACTTGGAGTTCACGAGGAGGGTCTTGCGTGGTCTATGTTTGAACTTTTAAATATCCCCGTGTTAAAATGTTATGGTACAATTTGTTGTTTTGTGAAACACGATATTATGATGGGTGACTTTTGTGATACTATGGTTTGACCATATGTCGAATATGGGATATTGTTCAAACATGTTATTTTGGGACCAATGTTATTATAACGTCTCTTTTGAGTCGTTCTTTATGAATTATGTGTGATTGTACTATGAAGTAACACCCATATATGTTCCGCTGCGTTGTCCCGAAAATGGGGGTGTTACAGATTGGTACCAGAGCCATAAGTCATAGAGAACTAGGTCAACTTTTCAAAAACCTAAACTATGACTATTTTTGGGTTACGCACGCAAAGACTCCTCGTGGCATTCATCCAGTCATCCCTGTAAGTTTACTTTTTTTTAAGTAATGGTTTATGCTTTATGATTGGTTAATCATGGATGAGTAGTATTTATGAAGTAAATACTATAATATGTATATATGATGATATAATACATATGGATTATTATGTTAAACAAAAGAGATTTGTTTATGTATAAAGATTAAATGAATATTATTCATTAGTTATTGAAATTATTTTAGATGGATATTCATCCATGTATATCTTATATAAGTTGATTATATAATATAGTGACCTTATATGCTATTTTACAAGATTGCAGATAATCATGGCAAGTGTACCCCCAATTGATCCCAACATCGATACTTCTGCTATTGTGCCTGCTCCTGCGAATCCTGAACACGCACCGGCTCAACCTATAGGTCTTGGAAATGGTTTTGCCCCTTATCGGATTGGGAGTAACATCCCTAATAATCAAAATGGTCGGATAGAAGAAGACCCAGAGGAGGAAGAAGAAGACCCATAGGAGTAAGAAGAAGACTCGGAGGAGGAAGAAGAAGACTCAGAGGAGGAGGAAGAAGACTCGGAGGAAGATCCAGAAGAGGACCAGGAGGAGGATCCGGAAGAAGACCCGGAGGAGGATCCGAAAGAGGAGCCAGAAGAAAGTGATGATGAAGAAGAGGAGATGGAGGTTAATGGTGAAGAGAATAATTTAGAGGTTATTGACCCAGTCGAGCCATTACCACCTGTTTCTCAGTTTGGCGGTAACTTTCATGGAGGATGATGATGATAAAGTTGCCGCTGCCGAAGACCCACAACCCTCAGAGTCGCGTGGATGCTTACTTATGTCAAATATGAGTCAGCATGGATCGAAAGGACATATATTATCAAAAGTGGTTTTAAAAAATCCTAAAACAACATCTAGGCATGTCAAAGAGGGTCGGGATACCAAGATAACTCAGTCTAGTAACCCCTTTGTAAAGGTTGGTGATGAGGCTATCCATAAGGAGTTGGGTGATAGTATGGAAAGGGCTGCCACTACTGCTTCTAGCTTAGAAGCAGAGCAGGATAGTTGTAACATCAATAGGACCCAATCTATGGCAACACTTAATGGATCAAGTCCTTAAGGAATTGGTTCAGGTAGTGGTCCCAGGTGCTAAAATACCATATTGCGAGTGTAGATGCTCAAACTAGGTTTGAGAATACATTTAAAAAGTCTAATGATCCACCTCTCTCAAGAGGTTACACTCTTAGAAGTGGGGAGGACTGTATAAAACTATTGGAATTGATGGCAAATTATACAAAACTGTATGAATTGGTGAGAAAAAGAATAGAGAGATTAAGTGAGCTAAAAAAACAAAAAGAGAGTTGTGTGATAAAAACAGAAAGAGTGCATTGGTGAGCAAAAAGCATTAAGAGATAATGTGTGAGCATAAAAACAGAAAGAGAGATTATGAGAGTCAAAACTAGTGATGGAAAAGCTCTTTGGATGAAATTAAAGTTAAAACTGGTCTCTTCAAGTTAGCACTGCTGGGTATTACTTAGTACTGCTGGATATTGCTTTGTATTGCTGGCCATGTTTTAGTACTAATGGGCTTAGAGTTAGTACTGCTAGGCTAATATTAGTACTGTTGGGTGACCGTTAGTACTGTTTGAGCCATAACTAAATTTCCTTCACTAATTATAGGCGTTGCAAAATTTCTGCCAACAACTCCGTCTATAGGTTTGAGTAATTGGAGAATTCATGATCTTTCTATATAAACATAAGATTTCTTCAAGATAAGTACAAATCTTTTTTAGTCGGTCTAATTAAAAACCTTCAAAACTCTCTCATATCTTAATTCCCTCTACCAAACACTTATACTCTCTCCCACGATCATATCCCAGAACCTTAATTAACTTTATCTTTATCTAATGGCGAATTTATAATGAGTTAAGTACATTTTTTATCCTTGTGGTTTGTGCAGACTTCACTTTTGGTCCAAATTTCAAAAAAGTTTCAGTTTTGGTCTGAATTTCAAGTTTTGTTTCACTTTTGGTCATTTCGGTCCATTTTCAACTGAAATTCGGACCAAAAAGTGAAAAACGAAACTTGGAAAATTCGTGACCAAAGTGAAACCGTTTTGGAACGAAACTTGAAATTCGGACCAAAAGTAAAACGAAACTTGAAATTCAGACCAAAAGCAAAACTTTTTTGAATTTTGGACCAAAAGTGAAATCTGCTACAAACCACAAGGACCAAAAATGTACTTAACTCATTTATAATTTTTCAATAAGCATAACATGGTTGCATACTTAGAGAAGTCAGAAGGAAGTGAGGGGTTTCATTAAATCATTGATTTTCTCTCTGCAAGCCACATCCACTATGCCCTTACTACAAGTCCAACAATTTATACTTCTCTTATTAAATTTTTTTGGCAAACTGCTGCTTTATGCATAATTGATGATGGAGTCATGGGTATTACAGCAACCATTGATAGAAAGGTTAAGATAACAGTTTTAAAGGCCTCCATTAGAAGGCATCTCAAGCTTGAAGATTCTGAAGGCATTCCCTCTCTCCCCACTGCAGAAATCTTTAAGCAGTTGGCTCTTATGGGGTATGTAACTACTTTTGATATTCTTACTTTTCAAAAGGGACATTTTCCCCACAGTGGAAGTTCTTCATTCATACCATACTCCACTGCTTGAGTCCTAAGAAGACTGCTTGGGAGCAGTTTATTAGCAACATAGCTACTGCTATCATATGCCTGGCAACAAACAAGACTTTTAACTTTTCAAAATTCATTTTTGATGCCATGGTAAAGAATTTGGATAGCACACACAAGTTTTTGATGTATCTTAGATTCATACAAATCTTTTTGAACAAACACCAAAGACTTCTTTTCCCCTATACAAGAACCTATCCTACTCGTTCCCTTACATACAAATTATTCAGCAACATGAAGAGAGTCTCCAAGGGATCTGGGGTGATTACTCCATTGTTTGACACAATGCTAGTTCAGCATCAGGGTAAAGAACCATCTATCCACACCACACCTAAGACATCCCCTTCTAAAATAACATCTTCACCATCCTTATCATCCCATCACACATCAATCAGTGCCCCATCTACCTCACAACCACCCATCACACCTACTGAGGAGGCTGCTTCAATGCCCCATGAATTACCTCTCTCTGAGGACAGTATGCAACAACATGAATTGATGGATTTGGTTACTAAGTTGACAGATAGAATTTAAGTTTTGGAAAAGGACTTACAGCAGACAAAGAACACTTATAGTACTTCTCTTACATGACTCATCTTAAGAGTAAATAAGTTAGAGAAAAATGTCAAGACAGGCAAAGCTAGGAGAAGGGCTAGAATTGTTATTTTAGAGGATAAAGATGCTGCAGAGGATTCTTCCAAACAGGGGAGAAAGATCTTTTATATTGATACAAATCCTACAATCTCATTGGTATAACCTCAGCAAGACATGGAATATGATTTTGATGCTACTGCCAATATACCTGTTACCACTGCTGGACTGGAGATTAGTACTGCCAATATAGCAGTTAGCACTGCCGATGCAGCAGTTGCCACTGCTAGTGCTTCCATTAGTACTAATAGCACTCTAAGAGTTTCAACTGGTAAGGACATTAGTGGTGTTGAAACACTAGTCTATATTAGGAGGAGTGCATCAAAAGCAAATGATAAAGGAAAAGCCATTATGAAAGAATCTAAGCCTCTAAAAAAATTCAAGAAGAGGGTTCAAGTTCAAATGAGCATTGATGAAGAATTAGCTAAGAAAGTGTTTGAGGAAGAACAAGCAAAAGCTAAAACAGGACAAGAACAACAAAAGTTTGATTTTAAAACAGCTTTAGAATTACAAAGGCAGTTGGATGAAAGAGAAGAAGTTGCAGCTAAAGAAGCTCATGATATTGATTAGAGTGATCCTTTTGTGTTAAGATACCATGCTCTTCAGAATAGATCTTTCTCTGTAGCTGAAGTCAGGAAGAACATGTACATGTATCTAAAGAATCAAGGTAGATACAAGATGAGTCACTTCAAAGGAATGAGTTATGAAGAAATAAGACCTATATTTGAAAGAGTATGGGATCAAATTCAATCCTTTGTACCCATAGATTCTAAAATGGAAAAAGGTAGTGAAAAGAAAACTGAAGGAAGACTAAAAAGAGCAGGTCAAGATGTTGTAGAAGAACCTGCTAAAAGACAAAAGACTACAGAAGCTTCAGAGTCAGTTCAAGAACAACCAAGTGAAGAACCAAAAGTAGATGAACTTTCTCAAGAACAACTACAACAAATGATGCTTATAGTTCCATAAGAAGGAATGCATATTGAAGCCTTGCAAATCAAGTACCCAATCATTGACTGGGAAGTTCACTCTAAAGACACTATGAAGTTTTGGAAAATCATCAGAGTAGGCAATCACACTAAGGTATATCAAGTTTTTGAAGATATGCTCAAGAATTTTGACAAGGAGGATCTGGACAAACTTTGGAGTTTAGTTAAAGAAAGATTCAACTCACCAGGACTTATAAATGATAAAGAGAAAGAACTATGGATTGAACTTAAGAGGTTATTTGAACCAGATGATGCTAATACTCTCTGGAAGCTGCAAAGATATATGCATGATCCTCTGAAATGGTTTTTATATGATACATGTGGTGTTTATCATGTGTCTATAGAAAGAGGACATGACATTTTTATGCTGGTTGAGAAGGATTATCCACTAACAACAACACTTATGACTTTGATGCTGTGCAACAAGCTGAGATTGGATCAATATTCTGAGATGGCAGATGAGCTTTTATAGAAAATCTTCATACTAGCAAATAGGTCTAGATAGTAATATGTTTGGAAGCATCCTCAGCAGACCAGACTAGAAGATTTGATTCAGAAGAAACTTGAGTTTTGAAGGTAAATCACAAGTTTAGGGGAGGATTGTTGGGAATAAATCTTTAAGCTTCTAGTTCAAGAACTTAGTACTGCTCAGCATATAACTCCCAGTACTAACTGGTTAGTACTGCCAGAAGAAAAGTTAGTACTGCCAGTACCGAACTTAATACTGCTAGAAGACTTAGTACTGCTACATGAAGAATACAACTACCAGAGATTGTCAAAGATGTGTGAGGTGATATGTATGGAATGATTTAATGTATATCTTATATATTTAGAAGATACATAGATATCTTATATAAGCTTAGAAGATTTGTAGTTATCTTGTAAAGGACTCCTTGGTGTATAAAAGGAGACCCCTGGTTCTTGTTGTAAAATTTACGTATTTGCTACTTGAACTTCTACCTTTTAGATACTCACGATTGTTGTTGATGAAGTAATCAGCAGGAACTACTTGACATCCTTGATCTTCAATCAACGGTAGTGGCTTACTAAGATCAAATGGATATTCACGCCCTTCTGGATTATGCCAGTCAAGTTGATCATTGACAGCTTTGTAGCACTTTTCGAAATGATATTCAAGTTTGGCGAAGCTTTTGCATGACCCCTTGAGCAGATTGAAAGCAGGCCCTACTAAAATCTCTTGAGTTAGATTGTCAATTTTAAGACAGTTCATGACATAAGCTGAGAGGCAATAGGAGTGTCCATAAGCTCATCGAAGGTCTATAAGCTCACCGAACGTGCAAGGAGGTTGTCTTGTTTTTGCAATGGTGCTGATCCATTTCTGAGGTGGTCAAGAGTTAGTAGATTTTGATTTATTCCAAGCATGATCAGGAGTTCGAGGCTTGTCAGGTTTCTAGAACCAATCATGCTTACGAGCAGCCTCATTATCGGGTTGATCATCTAAATAACCAGACTCATTCCTTTGATCCTGTTGCATCTTTGTGTTTACAGCTTCAAATTCTGTTTCCTCGGCTTGTGTAGATTTACCTAATGACTTAGGCTAAGATTTAGTGCCTTTAGAAGAGCTAGATGACTTTGATTCCTTTGACTTTGAGCCTTTTGATGGTTCAGCATCCTTGCTTGACTTTCTTCTTTTTGTCCCGCGATCTGATCCAGTGGAGCGGTCTTCATCCTTGTCTTGATCATCTTGTCCTCTTTTTAATGTAACAACATCACCATATGAGGAAAAGATGTCCTTATCTGAGTTGTACGCTTCAACCAATACATTATAAAGATTATTTTGAATGTCTGATCTATTTATCATTTTATTAGTCTCCATTTTATCAATGAGAATCTTATTCAATTTGAATTCTAACAATGAAGCTGCTACTGCGTAAGATGTCTGAGGTTGATTGGTTGATCTAACCAACACTTCAGCTCCTAGGGATTCTGTTACATACTTCTTAATTTGTGGCATGATCTTGGAGACTTGAGCTTTCACTTGCTCCTTGATTATTTTCTTCATGGTTGAGTCTACTTGTTTAAAGAATTCTAGATTCTCAGCTTTAGCTTCTTTTTTGAGCTTGTTTGATTGTAGTCGGATGACCACATCCACTGCTTCTTTTATCTTAGATGTGAGGTATTGATTAACAATGCCCGGAATTGAGGAGATAGCTTCAGCAAATTAACTTGTTTGGTTGAACTCAGACATTTTAGTTTCTAAGTCAGACACCCTTTTTGTTCAAATTAGAATAGGGACACAAAGTTAGGAATTTCTGGCAAAGTTATGGTTGAATTAGTTGTTGTTTTTATAGAATATGGTGTTTGTTGTTGAGGAGTTATTGTAAGATGTGAAGAAGGATTGACAGGAGGAGGTGAAAGAGGAATGGTTGAGGTGTTCATCAGGGAGGCAATCTCATTGACATCAGGACTGGTGTTATCAAGGTTTAGTAGCTTGCTTGTAAAATCAGATGAGACAAACGAACTTTGCATGGTACCTTTAGTCTTATCATAGACAATCGTAAACGTTACGTAACCATCATCTTTTTCTTGTACAAACCCAAACTCGTGAGAAGCATTTTGTTGATCTTATCCACCTTGTTTAACATTAGCCATGTCTGTATCTCTGAGTCCCTGTGTGATGTTCAAATCTCCATACAACTCCTTTGCGACATCTCTGTCTTATTCGTCATACATCTTTTCTTCATCGTTAGATTTGTCCTTTTTCGGAGAATACACGTACTCCTTATCTTTTTCTTCTTCTTCATAGTCTTCCAGAGAGAACGAAGGATTTTCTTCAAAATTGCCCTTATTACCACCATCATCATTTCCACCATCATCATTGTCATCACTGTTATCGTCATCTCCATTGTCATCATCTTTGTCATTAACATTATAGAAAACTGAAAGGGAGGTTGAATAGTTTTCTAGAATTATTGTTACCATTCAAAAAAATTTCTTGAAACTATACGGGAAATGATTATGATATTGATATTAGTATATGATGTAAGAAAAAAACAAATAAGTGGAGAGTTAGAAAGAGATAATCGAGACACAAGTATTTATAGTGGTTCGGCTACAAGGACACCTTCCTTGCCCTACTCCACTCCCTGAGTCACCTACTCTAGAGTTTGTAAACACTAGTCACCATACTCCTTTCAACTGGCGGAGAAGCCTCACAACTTTGCTTACACTTCTTTTTTGGTACAAGGCTAAATACCAGGTAGTTCACTCGGTAGAATCAAACCAACATAACTACACTTGATTTACAATGATAAATGTAACTAACAACTACAAAATGATGTTCAAGACTCAGCAATGTGATCTTGATACTGCTATGGAGATTCAAAACAAGATGCTTGAAACTTGATTGTCTCGAAGGGATGTTTGGAATTTTTTTTCTTTGAAGTAAATTACCTAGAAAATGCTAAAGGAAACTATGCAAGGAAATAGAGAGAAATATCAGATGATTAGAAAGTATTTCTTAGTGAGAAGGTGTATGAAAACATGAGAAATGGTTTGGTATTTATAGCCAAGAAAAGTACTGTAGCCCGGTTCTGCCGGTTCTATTGACGAATGGAACCAGCAGCCAAAATCAGTGGAACCGGCCTACAATAATCAAATCCAAATTTTGATTTGCAAAATCTTGAAAGATCATGTGAAATCTTATAAGATTACCCTTGGATTTACTGCATTGAATTAGGTCATGAATGATGTAAATAAAAGAGAATTTAGAAAACATTTTATGTGTAGTTTAGGTTTACATAAAATAATGCATACACATTTTTATGGTACTTTGTGATTTTCTAAAGCTTATTTTTTTAGACATGGTTTTAGCATGATGTTTCTTTATGTTTTGTCATCAATAAAACTTGGAAGGTCGTGAGATAGAAATAAACATATTTTATGGGTTTATTTGTATTAACAATCTCTCCTTTTTTATTGATGACAAAACATAATGATTTAAAATACAATGACTAATTTTCAATGATTTTAGATTTATTTAAATCCATTGTTCTTTTCCCTCTTTTTGTCAAAACAAAAAGTTGGAATAGGTTATTGTAGGTTTGCCGATTATAGTGTAATCAGTATGCTCCCCTTTGAGAGGTGCATAAAAAAATCTGCAAAACAAACGAGTTACATAGGATGAGATATGCTCCCCATTGCTATGTGGATACCTACAAAAGAAAGGTTAGTAGACATAAACAAAAAGTTTGCTTTTGTAGAACCGGCTGGCCGGTTCTGTTCCTTGAATGGAACCAGCTTGTTATCTGACATAACTGGCTCAACTATTATTAACTAGCTCAAAGCTGGAAGCAAGAAAAATATTTATTCATAGAAAAGAGAACATTAAGGACATTACATCAAAATAAAATAGAACAAGATATTCTTAACGAATTAACTATTTTATTCTACTTCTAAATTCTAAAAATTATGTGAAAGAACATTAAGGCAATCAAGAATGTTGTTGAGAATGAATCTCATTTCTCCTTGGAAATTGTCGATGATGGCTTGAGTTCGTTCGCAATTCTTATAAAACATTTCGTGAGTTAGCATGGGGAAAGGATTATTAGGTCCTAATGGTAGAAGTGGTGGGTTGATCGAGGGTAGATTTGGTGAAAATTGTGGTAGTAGTGGTAGAAGAGGTGGTTCCATGTCCAGAGTAGGAGAGGGAAAGGTTGACTTAATGGGTGGAATAGGAGGTGGTTCATTAGTCATACGCTCAATGGTGTCAAATAATGGCCGAGGCGGTAGAGGATTAGTTGTTGAGGGTGGAACTTCTCTGAGGGAGTCAAGAAAGGCTTAAGGAGATGTAGGAGGAGTAGAGAATAAAAGTTCAATAGGATCAAGATTGATGGCTAATGGTGATGTGAGTTTTGAAGGTTGAGTTGGTGTCGAAGGTGGTGAGGTTAATGGTGGAGGAGTTGATTTAGGAGTGAGCAAAAGGTTGCTATTTGTTGATCCCAATGAATAGATCTTTAACTCCTTAGCTTGATGTAAGGTTTAGTATCCTTGGATAAATCCAAAAGTATTAAGAATGAAACTTTGAGAGTATGATATAAACTAAGCAGAATCTAGTTTATACCACTAAGAAGAATAACAGTAATGAATGTTTAACACACAGAAATATAACTAAAACTATAAGCTCCAATATATTAATACAAACACTCTTTGATAGTGTTAGGGTTTACAACCTTGAAGCTATGACAATGACTCGTTATACCCTAGGACTTCCTTTTATACACCAAGGAGTCCTACAAGGCTTACAATACTTTCCTAAGATATCATGATCTTTTCTAAAAGCAAACATCATCTCTTAAACAAATACATTATACATATCTTTTACAAAAATAACTCAATACTTATCTTTGTAAGTATTCTTGTTCTCCAAACAATCCTTATCTCTTTACTCGTCTTTATCCTTCTGATAGTAGTAACTCTTCTAGCAGTTGTAATCTAGTAGCATTAACTGTTGTACCATCAGTACTGAGCAATAGTAACTCTAAGAATCATCTTGAAGTCTTTAAGTCCCAACAATCCTCCCCTAAACTTGATGTTTATCTTCTAAATCTTTAAGTTTCTTCATTAAAAGTATTCATCACTATCAGGAACCAAACACTTCATTGACCCTTTTGCTGCTTTACCATGAGCTTGAGTAGTTGATAGCACATCTCATTCCAATAATCAACTTGAAGTTTCTTGTTGAGCATATTTGTGTTTGTTATTGGTGTGAGGGGATATCTCTTCTCAACTAACATAATGATGTGTAGATTTTTAAATCTCACAAAGTGTACTCTACTAGATTCAAACAACTTCTAAACAGTCACTTTGTATCCATGTAGACTCCTCCATATTTCACTCTTTATGTCAGGTTCAAACATTACTTTTAGATTACCACAACACTTTTTCATAACCATCCTCTTGCCTTGTATTCCCATGTTTAGTTTTTAGCAACTTCTAGAGAGTCTCTAAGTCTTCTCTACTAATGTTTTAAAGCATCCTAATCATTGATGAATATCTATTTGAACTTCCATCAGCTCTTATCAAGTGATAGAATCCCTTTTGTCCTTCTTTAACAATCTTATATTCAACAATTATTGGAGGTTTGGTAGCTAGAGGTATAGCATCAATTGCTATTTCCTCATCATCTTGAACTACCTCTATATACTTTTTCATCTCAGATTCATCATCTTCTCTAACTTCTTCATGCTCATTTGTCTCTTTATCATCCTCTATTCTTTGTCTTTTGGAAGATTCTTGTTTCTGCTCATTCCCTTTTCTTTTCTTACCAATTGATTTCTTTCTACCGCCTTCAGCTTTCTGCCTTCTTTGACTTATCAGATTCAAGTTCATCCTCTATTCTTTTAGAACTTTCTTCTGTTCCTTCTTTGCTTTTCATCACCTCTGAATCCATAGGAATAAAAGTATTTACCCTCTTCATTTCATTATCAAACAACTTCTGGATCTCATCATAGCTCTTGCTCTTCAACTGATTATATTTGTATCCACCCATGTTTTTGAGATAGGTAGACATTAGATTTCTCTTTTGAGCTTTAGTTGGTGGCTTTCTTCTTTTCTCTTCAGCTTTAAGCTTTGCAAAGTGTTTCTTTCTTTTGTTCATGAGCTCTACAAACAGTCTTGATCTTTTTTCAAAGGTTATCTCTCTCTGTTCTTCTACTTGTAGCCTTTGAGCTAATTCAAAATTTGCCTCCATCATAGCTTGTGTGTTATCCCATGATTCAATTAAAGCTATGTTGACTTCCTCTTTCTTTTTCCTTGCAAGCCTTTCTTCTTCAATGAGTTTAGCTTGTATTTGAGCTTCAAGATTTCTAGCCATTTCTTCATCAAGAGCAATTTGATCCTTTTTCTTGAATGGCACTTCAGGTTCATCCATCTTAGCTTTCCCTTTATCCTTAATGCTTGAAGAAGATACTGATGTTGGTATTCTTGGTGTGCTTTCACCAGCATCTCTAAATGTAATGCCTTTAGCTTTGGGAATTGTTGAATGTGATGTTGTGGCTATACTCTGTACTGGCTCTTGTATCACAACCTTAGATTTTGCACTCTTAAATTTAGCCAATGTTTGAGCTAAGGTAATCTCTACTTTAGTTATAACAGTTGGTGACACAGCAGTAGTAGAGGGAGCAGCAGTACTTACTTCTTTAGGAATCATATCTTGGTCTTTTTCAATCATATCATTTTTAGCAAAAACTTCATTACCAATAAGAGCATCTGTATCAAACATTTCTGCATCATCTGACCTCCCTTGGGTTTCATCAACTAAAGAAACTTTAACATCCTTGTCAATGTCTGCAATACTCCTTCCCTGTTTGGATGCATCCATCCTGAGCACCCAAACTTTCATCATCTGAGTATTCTACTCTTCTTGTGACACTAACCTTGTTTAGTCTTTGAATTTATGAGTTCTTAACCCTGCTTTCTTCTCTAACTTTTTAACTCTCAGCTTCAAATTTGTGATCTCTTGAGCTTGAGCAGTCTTAGTATGTTCCAGGTCAAGGACTCTCTCAGACAATTTGGTACACATATCCATCAAATCAGTGAGTTTCAATCTATCCTCACCACTGAGCAGTGGATCATTGGAATGTGTAGGCACAGACTCCTCATTTGGTACATCAGCAGTAGAATCACTAGGGTGAGGAACTAAAGTAGTCTTTTGCTGCTTCCTCCTAGACTGTTTCTTCTAGGGTTTAGATGTAGATGGTTGAATAGTAATGGGTGTCTGTTGAGAAGCAGTAGGAATGCCTGAATCTACACCCTCTTCTTGATTAGCTTGAACCATCATTGTTGCAAACAGGGGTGTTACTCTCCTAGAAAAGTCTTTTCCTTCTCTCTTCATGTTGGCAAAGATTTTCTTTGTGTGTGAGGGTTAACATAAATCTTTTGTGATGATGACATATCACCAAGCTGTTGACTAATAAACTCTTGTACTAAATGTAGATACATCAGAAATTTAACCCCCTACTTAAGTGCTTACCTATCGCATCAAAAATGTACTTGGGACAGATTAAATTTTTTCGTTTGTGTCCAAGCATAATGATTGCAGAGGCCATAGTACTAACTGAATTTCTGTTCCCATGCAGTGGTCTTGGCATAAGGCATGCGTAATGCATGAATTAAGAACGTTCATTGTGGAGAAAAGAAAAAGCGTTATAAAACTGTAAGCTTTTGAGAAGGTTTTTCATACACCACCTTTCCAGTTCTTCAAAGATAGTGAGTTGCAAACAATCAGTACCCCCGCAATCTTCTAAGTGAGATCACTTCTAATACTTGACTCTGTGATAATCACTTTCTTCTTATCAACTAGGGCTTGTATCTAACATTCTCCATTAACCGTATTTGCCTTTGCTGTTGCCCAGAGTTGTTCAATGCAAGGTGTGTAGATAGTAGGATTGACAGTTAAAGCATAATAAATTTGGTTAGCATTCAAAAAATCAATAATTACATGAAACCCATCACTTTCAGCGGGTTTTTCCAAGAATGCAACCATGTTGTGAGTGTCAGAGAAAGTTAGGGTTGACATTGTGTTGTGTTTTAATGATTAAAGATAAAATTAAGTTAGGGTTTACGTTTAGAGGAGCGTTTAAATGTTTAAAATCGAATAAGAATCGAATGGAAACCCTTAATCGAGTATTTATAAAATCACCCTCAGCAGCATTAACTTGAACTGGCAGCACTAAATTATGCCTAGCAGCATTAACTTAAACTGACAACACCATGTTATGCCTAATAGTAGTAAGTAACCCGGAAGCAGTAACTCAACAGCATCAACGTAAGCTTAGCAACATTAATGTATACCAACAGTAGAAACTTTATGCTTAGCAGCATTGATGTATACCAGCATTAACCTAAGGCTAACAACATTAAGTTTGAGGTACCTGCATTAACTTCAATTTTTTCCGAAAAAGACTTCTATTCATTCAATTAGTTCTTGATACAAGTCTCTTTCTGTTTTTATGCTTACAATATCTTTAATTCCTTTTTGTCGCAAAATTTCTCTTTTTTGTTTTATTCACACATCTCTCTTTCTGTTTTTCAACTCACAACATCTCTCTTTTCTTTTTGCTCACCAAATATGACAATTTTATACAAAGTTCCATCAATTCTAATAGTTTCATACTGTCCTCCCCACTTCCAAGTGTGTAACCTCTTGAGAGAGGTGGATCATTGGACTGTTTAGATGCAGTCTCAAACCTAGTTTGAGCATCTGCACCTCCCAATATGGTATCTTGGCACCTGGGACCACTACCTGAATCAGTTCCCTAAGGATTTGACTCATTAAGTGTTGCCATAGATTGGGTCCTATTGATGTTACCACTGTCCTGCTCTGCATCTAAGCTAGAAGCAGTAGTGGCAGCCCTTTCCATTCTGTCTTCCCACTCCTTATAGACAGTCTCATCTGCAACAAGGTTAATAGGTCCACTAGACTGAGATATCTTAGTGGTCCTTATGGCTTTCCTAGGTTTGTGGGTCTTTTTGGGTTGATATGATGATGGAACAATGATTGGTTTCTTTATTGTAGAGTTGAGTAAATGTGGATGTGGGTTGGGGATCAGTGGGTTGTCCTGACCCTTCATCCATATCTACTTGATGTTTTAATCACTTTCATTCATTCTTAATTAACCTCCCCTCAAATAATGCTTCAAAGGGTTTACATTTAAAGAATGTTTGAATGATTGGAATCGAACAAAGAATCAAATAAAACCCTGAATCAAAGTATTTATAAAACCACCCTCGGAACCATTAACTTGAACTGGCAGTACTAAGAGATATCCAACAGTATTAACTCTGTCTTTAATAATTATACAACAACATGCCTCTATTCATCACAAGCACACTAGAAAAGACTAGATAGACATGTGAGAATTCATGAGGATCCATATTTATGCATAACCCATGAATAAAAGTTAAGAACTATTATCTAAACACATTAACCTCCCCTCAAACAATACTTTAGACATTAAGTAATCCAATGCTAGCAATTAGAAAGTTAAACTTGCTAACATCAAAAGCCTTTATGAGAAGATCTGCAGCATGGTGGTCTGTGTGAATCTTTATCACCTATATCAACTTCTTCTCATAAGAATCTCTGATGAAATGGTACCTAATCTCTATGTGCTTGGTTTTAGAGTGAAACACTGGATTCTTCACAATACAAATGGTGCTTTCATTATCAATGTAAATCTTGGTGTTCATGAAATTGAATCCATAGTCAAGCATCTGATTTTGGATCTATAACACCCGTCTACAGCAGTTAGCAGTAGCAACATACTCTGCTTTAGTTGTTGAGTTAGCTACTATAGTCTGCTTCTTACATTGCCATGAAATCAACCTCTTGCCAAGAAATTGACAACCTCCTATTATAGATTTCATGTCAAGGCTAGCTCTAGCATAATCACTATCTGAAAAAACTTCCAAGTCAAATGGTGAATCCCTAGGATACCAAAGTCCTAATTTAGGTTGACCTTTCAAGTATCTAAAGATCCTTTTCATAGCATGAAGATGTGACATTTTAGGAGTAACTTGGAACCTTGCACAAGCACAAACAACAAACATTATGTCTGGCCTAGAAGCTGTTAAGTACATCAATGATCCAATCACTGATCTGTATAAATAAACATCCACACTATCAGCTTCTTCATCTTTGACCAATGCCTTGTTAGGTTCCATGGGAGTGCTTGTTGTCTTCATAGTGGCAAAATCAAACTTCTTCAATATGTCAGCCACATATTTGTCTTGGCTAATGAAGATTCCATCCTTCTTTTGTTGTACTTGTAACCCTAAGAAGAAAGTGAGTTCCCCTATAGAACTCATCTGGAATCTCTTGTGCATCAAACCTTCAAACTCATCACATATGGACTTCTTAGTTGACCCAAAGATGATATCATCAACATATACTTATACTAACAAGATATCACCTTTGTCTTTCTTGATGAACAAAGTCTTATCTATAGTGCCTCTTCTAAATCCATTTTCTATTAAGTAGGTAGACAATGTCTCATACCAGGCTTTAGGAGCTTGATGTAGACCATATAAAGCTTTTTCTACCTTATACACTTTGTTAGGGAATTGTGGATCTTCAAAACCAGGAGGCTAACACACATAAACCTCCTCTTCAATAGTGCCATATAAGAAGGCACTCTTTACATCCATCTGGTACACAATAAACCCCATAAATGATGCATAGGCCAAAAATAACCTGATTTCTTCTATCCTAGCAACAGGAGCAAAAACCTTGTCATAATCAATTCCTTCTTCTTGGGTATAACCTTGTGCAACTAGTCTTGCCTTGTTTCTCACTAAAAATCCCTCTCTTATCCTTTTTGTTTCTAAACACCCATTTTGTTCCAATGGCCCTCTTGCTATTAGGTAGATTAACCAGTGTCTAAACCTTCTGAAGTTGAAATTGTAGAAGCTCCTCTTGCATTGCTTCTATCTAACTTGGATCTTCTAGAGCTTGAATCACTTTCTTGGGTTCCATTTGAGAGAGAAAACAAGCAAATAAGCAGTTTTGATAATCTTTGTAATTTGTTCTCCTCTGCTTATTAATGTAACATACCATAGCATGTTCATTAGAAATCTTGGTCATTCTCCTTGTTTAAATAGTCGAATTAAAGTCTCTAATGATCTGGTCTTTAGGATGATCCTTGTCAATTCTAGTTGTGGGAATAGGACTGACATTCATGGTTGTTTCCAAGTTGTTGAGGTCAACCTCTACATCCATATCTTCATCATCATAAGCATTACAAAAAATTCTAGTATCATCCATTGGAGTCACATTTGAAACAGGTGGAAGTGTAAATGCATTTTTGAAAGGAGAAAATTGTTCAAATAGTTGATCCTCAAATGCATTAGAAGCTTCAGCAGCATTAACTGGTGATGATGGATCATCATTAGTAAAAGATGGTCTAGCAGCACTAACAGGTGTACTAACAGTATTAATACTATTAGTGTTGTTAGGATGTACAATCTGCTTTTCTTGTTGAAGTAGCCTTTCAAAATCACTTCTTGTGGCTTGATCATCCTTCCCATCTTTATCTGAAGCTCCATTTTCATCCATTTCAGTAGGCTTCTCTTCAGCATCTTCTTCATTGACCTTAGGATCTTGAGAGATTAATTGATTAGTTGTGCAGATAGGTATTAAAATATACTCTTATTTAGGTTCTTTCTTCTTCTTAGCTTGACCTGTAACAATGTTATCTCTAGTTCATGCAATACCAGTAGTTTGATTTCCTGCAACAACTGGCACATAATTCATAGATATTGTCAAAGAATCAACATCAAAAAGCCAATCTGGTCCATTTCCTATCACATTAGGTGTATTTTCAAGAAATGTAATGTTTAAGGTCTCTTTAACTATCCTGGTCCTCTTGTTAAATACTCTCATGGCCTTGTTAACTACATAGTAACAAAAAAAAATCCCTTATCAGCTTTTCCTTTAAACTTGCCTAGATGATCCCTGGTATTTAAGATCGTAACAGGACACCTAAAAGGTTTCATGAAGTCTATCAATGGGGTTCATTCATGAATAAGTTCATAAGGTGTCTTGTTATGAGGCTTAATGACTAAGACCTTATTTAGCACATAGCAAAAAGTATTAACTGCTTCAGCCCAAAAGGTGGTTGGTAACTTAGAGTTAACTAACATAGTTCTTGCAGCCTCTATCAGTAATCTATTCCTCCTCTCAGCAACACCATTCTACTGAGGAGTCCTAGCAACACTGAATTCCCTCTTTATCCCCTTCATTTCACAGAACTGATTCATTACACTATTTTTGAACTCAGTTCCATTGTCACATCTGATAACTTTTACTTTATGATCTAGTTGATTTTTTATTTCTGTTATAAAGGTCTTTAATATCCTACTAGTCTCATCCTTAGTAGCCAAAAAGAATACCTAAGAAAATCTACTAAAGTCATTAGTGACAACTAGGCAATAAGACTTTTTCATTAAACTCTTAACATTTGTAGGACCAAATAGGTCCATATGAAGCATATGTAAGGGTTTGCTGATTGAGTTCACAAGTTTAGCCTTACAGGAGGCTTTGTGTTGCTTTCCTTTCTAACAAGCAACACAAGAATGGTCATTTTCAAAAATCTTTGTAGGCAAACCTCTAACAAGGTTTCCTCTCACAAGTTTTTCATGTTTTTAAAGTTTATGTGACCAAGCCTCCTATGCCATAAATTAGATTCATCAATTGTTGCCTTAGCAAAAAGGAAAGTTAAACCTTTAGTGGGAACAATACTCTTTAGGTCAACACTGTAAATGTTATCCTTTCTTGGAACTCTCAGCAAGACTTAACTTTCATCAAGTAGCTTAAAGTCAGAAGATAAGACAAGACATTCAGTGTCAATAAAAACAACATTATTCTTTTTATCACATATTTGTGACACACTAAACAAGTTATATTTAAGCTCCTTACAAAAGTACACATTATCAAAATCCAATGTTCCTGTTTTGATTTTACCTTTTTCTAGAAATTCTACCTTTACCCTCTCCAAAGGAAACAAATCCACCATCATAATCTTCATATTCAGTAAGATAGCATTTGTTTCCAGTCATGTTCCTTGAGCAACCACTGTTAATAACTCCTTTTTCCTTGTACTCTTTCTGTTGTGGGTTTCCCTGCACATAAAATAAGAGAATTAGACTCTTTTAGGGATCCAAGCTATTATAGACTTGGATATGCCTCATGAATCAATGTAAGAATATTTCTTAAAAGTATTTGATGCACTACTATTTTTGGCTTTTCAAACCCATCATGCTGAGGCCTTAACAACATTAACCCATTTTCCTTTGTTTTTAGTTACTACTGCTCTATCCCTAGCAGTAGTATCTTTTACCCTAACAGTATTAACCTTTTTATTGAAAATACTATTTTTGTTTGCTGAATACTTGTTAAATGGCCTTGTGACTTGTGAATATACCCTTTTATAAGCATTTGATATTGATCTAGGATGATTTATAGTTGGTTTTGAGCCAGCAGTATTAACTGGTCAGACAACAGTATTAACACTTGCACCAGCAGTATTAATTTTTCCAGAATTCATTAATACTGCTTGTGGAACAAATCTTCTATTAGGGTGAGGATGAGTCATTTTATTAGCAAAGTTATTGTGATTCACCCTACTTGTGTTGTTCCACACTAGTCTTATAACCTTTTTATCACACACATAATGAAGATGCTCAAAACTACTACAAACAAAACAAGCTTTATTAATCATTTTAAAGTCACTTCCTAGTCTTTGGGACATAAGATTGTTCTAGTTTCTTTGGTTCCCTCTAGGATAGTGTTTGTTTTGTTTAGATATTTCTACCTTCTCTACTTTTTCCCTGGCAGACTTAACAAGTTTTATCTTTTCAGTGCTAGAACTAACAATTTTATCCTTAGGTATAATTTCTACCTCAATTTCATCATCAGAATTTCAATCCTCAATGACTGGAGGTCTAAAGCTATTCTTCCTAACAGTTTTAGGTTCTACTGCATCACCATTACTTTTTACATTAGCAGACTCAGGATTTAACACAACTGCCTTAACATTACTAGGTGTAACAACAGTAGTAACATCTAAATTCTCACTTTCAACTATTTCATCCATAAATGTTAGATCGGGTTTGTGAGGTATGAAATTCCCTATAAAAGGTGGGGTAACTGCATGATATCCCTTATCAGAGTTGGACTTATTATTCTCCTGATTTTCTAACATCTTAGATGAATTGACAAAGCTTTCTACTGCAGGAGAAGCTGCAGTAGAAGAAGCTGCATTATATCCTAGTCCAGTTTTAAACATGTCAATGACTTGACTTTCCAGCAAATTATTCAAAGATTTAGATGAATTTTGAAACTTCTCTAATGTTAGTTTTAACTAATCTCTTTTTTTTTTTGCTTTTTCCAATTTCTTTTGTTTATAACTAAAGCAGTGTCTTTTAGTTTGACTTCAAGTTTTAAAACATTTATGCTTTCTTCAAACACAGCCTCATTTTTCTTATAGTGAGCTAGTCTAGCTTCTATTGATTCTAAACCTACTTTATAAGATACTAAATTAAATTGAGACTTTTTGTAATCTGAAGCCAAACTATCATATTGTTCTTTGAGAGTAGCATAAGCTGTTACACGTAATTTAGAACAAGAATCTACCTCAGAATCTAAACTAGAAGAAATTCCTGAAGATGTATGTGCCATCAATGCAAAGTTTGTAGGATGCTCTTCCCTAGCTTGGTAGCTCCAGTCATACCCTCTAATTTCATCTTGAGTAACCAAGGCATTTTCAGTAGGAGTTTCTACTGTCACAGTTCTTCTATTAATCTATCTTCCTCTGTTTTCTTGATTTCTAGGAGCTCTACATTCTCTTGCAAAGTGACCATATTTATGACAATTGTAGCACTCCACTTTAGACCTATCAAATCCAACTCTTTGACCATTTACATCTAACTTCTTGTCTGTCCTTTTGATGAATCTCCTTGCTCTAATTGTCAGCATGGCCATTTCCCATTGTAAATCCATTTCTTCTAGGTCATCAGGGTTAATTTGTTCTAGATCCTCTCTGAAAGTTGAGGAGAATTGGGCTGACTAGCTAGGAAAGCACAAATCACAGAATCACTAAGGTTATCTCCAGATGTAGTATTACTTTGAGTGAGAGCAGCACTAACTCCATAAGTAGTGTTGCTTTTGTGTTGTTGTTGCTGTTAGTGTTGTTGAAGGACACAAAAGCCATATTTTGTGAATTTTGGCTTGTGTTTGTTAATCCAGCAAGTTCAGGTTCATATATCTTTAAGTTGTTATACAAGTCATCCAAACTGATGGTTTATGTTTCCTCTTTGTTCCTCCAGATCAAAGCATGAGTCTTCCATTCAAATGGAAGACTTCTCAATAGTTTTAAGTTCATGTC
>BQNB010115498.1:0-21549 GCA_026074375.1 Tanacetum coccineum
ATTGACACTTAAACCTTTTATTCCTGCTGCATCTTTAGTGATAAACAACTATGAAAACAGCACATAATCAAAAGTGAGTCAAATAAGTTGGACTGAAAAACCTACTTACCACAGATTCAACCCATGGTTCTACAAACTTAAGTTTTGATATTTAACCATTAAAAACCTGAAATTTCTGACCAATAAACTTAATTTAAACTAGCTAAAACTAACTCAGAAACTAGAAAGCATTTTCAACTTGGTTTGACCCGTTTTGACCCTTAACCCAAACACCCCTTAAACATCATTTTTTGTATTTTTGAACTATAACACAGTAAGGTGTGAGGCAAATAAGAACTAGTGATCATAAAAAGGACACATTAAGCATTTATAAACACTAAATAAGCACAGAAAAGTAAGCACAATAATCCAACAGTTTTAAAAGCATAAAACATAGATTTTTGATAAAACTTAAATTTTCATTAAAAAGCAAAGGTTTACAAGACTGAGAAGTAAAATGACAGAAATTAAATTGCATAAAAATTAAAAAAACATTCAAATTAAAACTAAAGCTACTCCTTGATGATCCTCTGGTTTTGCTTTCTTTGTCTTCTTTCTTTTATAGCTGCCAAGGTCTTCATTGCTTTTGAGCTTGTGTGTTTGTTTTGTGAGATGAATCCATACTCAATCCTAGCCCTTGAAATGCCTTGGTACCCAAACCTTTGATCTTGGCCATTGATGTGTTGTGGTGCCCACAGATTGCCAAGGTGGCAATGGTTTCATGTGATGGGGGAGAGTAGTAGAGGTAGGGGAAAGGATTATCCAATGAACCTCTTGACTCTCATGGTAAGCATTGCCACTTGCCATTTGAGATCCATTTCTTTAAAATCATCAGCATTAATCTGTTCCAAATCTTTATAGTCCAACTGTGGGGCATTGGATTGGTTAGAAAAGAAATAAAACATGACATCATCAACATATGATGCAGTAGAAGCTTGATCCTTAGAACTAGCAGCAGAAATACTATGAGCAGTATTAACTGTTTCATTAGTACTGCTGGAGTTATCAGAGGAAACAAAAGCCACATTCTGAGAATTTAAGCTTGAACTTGATTTGCCTTTGATATCAGATTCATACACCTTCAGATTATTATACAAATCATCCATGCTCAATGTGTCAAGATCATGTTTGTTTCTCATGATTAAAGCAATATTGTTCCAAGCTGATGGTAAACTTCTTAACAACTTCAAATTTGCATCCTCCTAAGAGATAACTTCACCATGGATTTCAAGTTGACTGATAAGCTTTTGAAACATATCATAGGTTTTATCCAGTCCTTCTTGACTTGATGCAGCAAAGTTTTCATAATTCTACTTGAGAATGGTCTTTTGCATTTTCTTTGATTCTTTGTTGCCTCCAAACCTATTCTTGATAGCTTCCCATAGGGACTTTGCATCCTTTCAGGCATGAAAATTCAGTAGGTGCTCATCAGGAATGGCTAGCATAAGAGTGCTTTTTTCTTTTAGTTTAGTTTTCCTTGCTAGCTTTTGTTCAGTAGTTTTAGGAGGAATAGGACCTTCAGCACCAGTACTAGCTGATGCAACTGGTGAAACTGAATCACTATTTACTATTACCTCCTAAAGGGCATTATCAGTGAAAGTAAGGTATTGTTCCATCCTCATGCTCTATAGATCATACTCCCCAGTTTTAAGTACTGGAAGTTTTAGTATAGACACTGTTTGGGTAGTTTCTAATTGTGACTCCATCTTTTCTTTGACTAACAGATCTTGAGTAGAGTTAGAGTTTTTCTTATTCAAAGTTTCTCAACAAGCTCTGATACCACTTGTTGATCCTTTTTGAACATATCTTACTTAGCTTGTTAAAGCTTAGTTGTATTGGATAGATCTAAAACAACTATAATAGAAACTAAGATTGTGTATACTACAAACTATGCGGAAACTAGTTTATAATACTAAGAATAACAATGAAACAGTAAAACAAGATCTTGCTAAACTTTCAATATATTGAACACAATCAAAGTTACAGAATAACCTTGAAACTATGAATACTAACTATATTTGCTATGAAAACTATATGAAACTTGATATCTAGATCTATGCTGTAGGGTTCCTTTTATACACCAAGGAAACCCTAATGAGCTTACAAAACGCGTCAAGTGATCAATGCATATCTATTCCTAATATATCTCATGCATATCACTTTAGCAGTACTAACTATATAACTAACAGTACTAACTATTATAACTAACGGTATTAATAAACTGACAATACTAACACTTTGTACTAGCAGTACTAACTATAACACTAACCATATTAATAACTTAGACCATTTTCTCTAATCTTTACCAGCAGTAGTTTCTTTAACCAGCAGTAGAAACTTGAGAGGCCTTTATTCCCAACAGTTCTAATCAACTAACCTTGGAACTCTAATTTGTCGAACTTGCAACTTAGATAGCCTTTCAATGTACGCATTCTTTTCTCCAACAGACAACTTACTCCACTTTAAGTACTCATGAGTAACCGGTTGTAAATCAAAATGGATTGCCCTCCCTACTTCCCTTTTAGAATATTTAAGAATTAGCGGGTTTGGTGGTAAACGGGTTATACTTGAGGAACCTCTCTGCGAAATAATGAAAATTAAGGTGAACACAATCATAAATAAGCAAACAAAACACATCACGCAAGTTTTTAGACCTAAAATGCAAAAAACAAGAAAAATAGGTGACTAGACGAATCCAACCATTTGGCCTGGATATCTGGCCGTTCGGCCCTTGTTGGTTTTTGTGGTCAGGTCATTTCCAGCTGATCGGTTGGATTGACTTGCAAGTCGAATTAGCTTGGGTTGAATCCCTGGGCTCTTCTTGTGTTTCTGTTTCACTTCTAACTCCATCCTAGACTCATGTAATCCTTCTTACATCATTCTAAATCATTCGAAACGCGTCTAAAACTATATAGTGATTTGCTAAACCCTCAAGAACACTTATAACTTCATTATTCCAAAAATACAAACACTAAGGGTTCCTATAATCACTATAGTGGTTTCAAAACTCTACATTCTCCTTTTCTAACACTTCAAAACATCAACCTCAATCAATTTTGTTCTTATTGTTCATCCTTAAATTTTTTGAATTTTAAAATTGCAATAACTCATTCAATTCTTGATCAATTTACCTAATCTCTTTCGCAACTGAATCTCCTAATGTATACCCAACAACTACCAAGAAAGATTAGATCAATTTTCATCGATTCAAAAATACCTAAATTTTGACCTAGAATCTAAAATTTGAATCAAGAACAATTAATTTTAATTCAAAGGAATTACTTACTTGTTTGCGGGCCATTGATGATGACGAAAGTGATTGGTAACAGCAATTGAATCATATGGATTGAATTTGAGAGAATTGGGAAGTTAGTGTGTGTCTGTGTGTGTTTTTGAATTTTAGGTTTTTATAAAAACCATCTAGTCGAACGACACAGGCCTTGAGTCGTTTTGTACTCAAGTTGGGCTTTTTCCGTTTCAAAAAATTTAATTTGATTTAATGCATTGAGTTAATGCATTGTCGGTTTTGGTTTTCATAAAACATTACACACAATGTGACACTCACGACCCAAAATTCGGACAAATATTACTACTAAGCATTAAAGATCAATCAATATTACCAAACAGAATACCAATAACTAAATAGATAAGCAAATGCATAACTATATAAAAAGTCTCAAAACTCGAAGCACTATAACCAACTAGAAATCAAACCAAGTACCAAACGGTAACCAAATGAAAAAAATACCAAAAACTTAAAGGAAATTGTTTTTAAAAAGATGCAAAATTTGAAAGAAAAAGACCGATCTTTAGCACATGTAGGTGCTTTATTTCTTGCTTTGAGTTTTCTTGACTTGTCGATCTTCAATCGAGAAAATTATCGAACTTGAGAATGTCGTCGGACGTGAATTTTCCCGAGAGCTTTCTCTTCGTCTCTTTAGTCTTGAAACTTCTTGTAAACTTTCTCTCGCTTGGGGTGGTAACTTTAAATTCAGAATGACATGCTTCACCTCCTTCAATATTCTTGTATGCTTCATAACCTTCGGATCCCCAATCATTGTTCTTGAGTGAAACTGGTAGTGAACCAAGAAAATTGATTAGCTTTTTAAAAACAATTATATTTTTGAATGGATCGAAATAATCTTCCATTGCAAGGGCTATTTCCATCTCATCTTCAATATCCAAAAATGATGGTGCATTCGGGCCATATTATGGATTACCATCTTCATCATGCCATACTTCAAAGCAACTCATCCAATCTTCACTTTCATCACTCTTAAAATTTTCTAAATATGATTTAGTCCTTGGTTAGGGGTAATAAGTATGTTTGATGACTCCGTCATCAATAATCATTGTTCCATGCCCCATGTATATCATAGCTCCACATGTTCAAAGGAGAAGGACAACCAAGCAACAATGGCAATTCTTTATCAACCGGGATGTCCAAAACTAAGAAATCCACGAGATAAGCTTGATAATCGATTTGAATCCTAACATTTCTCACTCCCTTCATCGCCTTAGCTTGTGTATTGTCAGCCATGGTAAGATTAGAATGATAAGGATGAGGATTACCCAATCTGAGATTCATATAAAGGGTGTGATAAGGTGTCATTTTATACACTATTTTAGGGTCATTTAACCCCTTAAATCATGCAACTATGCCCAAATTATGTGCTTAATTATTTGTTTTTAGGTTTTTAGCACTTGGATGACATTTGGAGGGAATACGCGTGACTTGGGCATATTTGGAGAAGAAACGGACGAGATTACGACTCTACAACAAATCCTTGAAGAAGTATTGCTTACAACATGTGGAGACGGTGTCGTAGGCATAAAGCGACGCCATCGTGATCCATCTAGTGACGACGTCAGGACGTAGTCGACTCAATGAGGATCTAGAATCATCCATGTAGCGACGGCGTCAGGATTACAACGCGATTATGTCGCAGTGATATCTCTATATATACTAAACTAATTTTAGGGTTTCAAGAGTGTAACTTTTAGGATAACTTTAACCCTAGCTCTTGTAGCAGCTTCATAGGTCATTTTTAAGGCCTCAAACCCCTATTAAACCACCTTGAATCCATGTTTTAATCCAAGTAAGGTTATTTATCATTAATCATTCAATATGTCTATGTGCTGTGTGATTGATTTATCTCTTTGCTTTCTTTATAACATGCGAGGCTAAACCCTCTTTTGTATTTGCTTATGATTACATGAAAGTCGGATTGTAGATCCTTTTATTGTTGCTTCTTGATTGATGATTGTGCGTGTTAGGTTCTAGAAAACCAGCTTTTGATTGTATCACTGTAGACACGTCTAGGGAAACGCGAGTATGTATAAAGGATACCATCGGGTAACAGTCTTCATACTACCTTGCCCCTTTATATGGTTGATCCCTTGTAAGTTATTTCACATGCATTTAATGTACTCTTAGGGGCCTTGTAATAGTCTTCATACTACCTTACTTGTGCGTTGCCCTAACGAAACATTAAATAGACGGCGGGTTCGTGTAATCCGTTCATGACCTAGGAAATACTTACACATATCATCACAAGTGTGACAAGGCAACAAGATTAGGAAAATCAATCTGATTAGTAATGCATGATTAAGTAAATACATTTAATTATCATAAAGTTATCACCAGTAGATTAGATATTAGTTTAGTATTTAGTTTATCAAACCAACCTCTCAAACCATAGATTTACCTGCTTTCATAAAACATAAAAACACAAAAATAATCTTCTCTTAACCTCTAGAATTCTATTAGATCATGATCAAGCCGTCCCAACCTATTCCTCTAGAGAACGATCACAACCCCCGAGTCTTTCCTATACTACTACTACAACGGTTAGGTACTTTGCCTAGGGAGTTGTAAAACTTCGTGTTGAAGTCCTACGACTACCGCATCAAGTTTTTGGCGCTGCTGCGTGGGGAATAGTTAGGTTTTGAGCATTGTTTAACTTAGCTCTACTCGCTTGAACCCTTTCAAGTGAGAATTTAATTCCGCATATTACCTTTCTCGTAGTCTATCTTTTCTTTATGTTATATGTTTCGTAATTCATTCTCGTCAACCACCATGGGAGACGAGAATCATATCTGTACTCTTGGAGACTACTCCAAACCTAGCCATGAGGGCTACATGAATATCATTAAGCTCCCCGTAGGGAACAACATGGTACCTCTTCGATCCGACACCATCTGGTTGGTGCAAAACGGATGCTTATTTCATGGACTCTGGTCCGAGGATCCAAATCAACAACTCAAGGATTTTTTAAAACTTGTGGACTCACTTGACCTTGACGGTGAAAACAGATAAAGAACGCGCCCGCGTTTATTTTAATTTTCCCTTCGTGATCAAGCTAGCAATTGGCTTGAACGTCTTCCAGCAGGATCCATCACCACATGGGAGGATCTTACTACTCGTTTCCTTGCTCAATTCTTTCCACCGGGAAGGACCATAAAACTCCGCAATGATATCATGATGTTCCAACAACATCATAGAGAATCTCTATCAGAAGCATGGACTCATTTTAAGGACTTACTACAAAAGTCCCTCATTTTGGCATTGATCGTTGGCTTCAGATCTAAAATTTTTATGATCATAACTCCTTTCATCTTAAATGCGAGATTGACCGTGCCGTCGGCGGCAAACTCCGCAATAAGAATGCCGATGAATCCTAGGAAATCATTAAGAACCTCGCCCTCTACGACCATGAGGGCTGGAATGACACAAAAGAATTTGTCAAATTGGTCAAGGCTATTTCTACACCTCAAAGCACCTCAAAAACACCTGATCGAAGACTTCTTAAGCTCGAAGACTAGATTAACTTCTTACTAAAGGGATCATAACCGACACCTAAACCGAGCTCAACACACATCCCTCAAGCTTATACTGAAGCAATCTACTCAAACCCTCGTTCGCAAAACCAAAATGAACCACCAAAGCAGAACCCCTTCACTTTTCGTGAATGTACCGGTCTAAACCCCCAACCCCGAGCATTAGGAACCACTTTCGAGGCTCGAGTACGGGACTACATGGAAGTACACACCAAAAGAATGGAAAGATTTGAGAATGCCATTTTCAAGCAACAAGAGGAGATCAACGATAGAATGACTAAAATGTTCAGGCTACTCAATGAACTCACAAGCAGCAGAACCCCTGAGATAGTATTGATAAGGGAAGAGGCTAAATTCCCCGTCACCAAGAACATAAATTATATCTCTCTCACAAGAGGAGAGGAGTTACAAGATTGACGTAGCAACTAGCAACGTCATTGAAAAACCTACCGGAACAGAAACGGGGATGCAAGTAAAGGAAGCCGAAAAGAAGAATGAAGCTGGAAAAGAAGAAATGATCGAAGAACCCAGCTCTCAGCCCGTAGAATATTATCTAAAACATAGTATCAATAAGAAACTGATAGAGAGGCTTGTTGATAATCGTAGGTTCAACGACTCTTTATCGGGAGCATGAGTCAGAAAAATAAAAGGAAAAACATACAATTTATCACCTAGGGGGCCTGTTTATGAAGCAATCCTTAGAAAAAAGATAACAAGAAAAGAGGAACATAGGAGAAAACTTTTAAAATAACCCTGATAGCATAGGAGGCCTAAAACACATGAATGCCTTTTTAACCAAAAGGATCCGACGTAAATGTCAATGCCCCTCCGTGTCTACCTATAGAAACTAACCGACGAGAGACGGTCTAGAGATGGATATAAGAGACTCTCACTAGCTTTCCACTCGATATCTACTAAACACATTTAGGAATAACTGAGACATATTAGTTAAGGTTGCTGAGCATTGTACGCCAGTAGGACTTTGTGATTTTGGATATATAAAGGAGAAGACAAAAAAAGACCCTCTCATTCCTAGGAACACATTCCTAACAATGGCCAAGGCCGTAAATTAAGTTCGATAAAGGCACCATAACTCTGGAAGAATCTGGAAGGATAAGATAATTTTCCCATAGGATACCTAGAGTCCCTTTTTTAAGATTGAGAGAGGAGTTAAGAACGACATCGATCCTATAGCCCCCATATGAAAATAAATGATTAGTCATGTGAATGGGAAGAAAGGAATAAAACGTCAACCTAGAGAAGAGATGAAATTTCGACCAATGGAAGATGCAAAAATTTCAAAAGTAAGCACATCATGCTCGTCTAAAGTTGAAGGTGAAATGAACGATGAAGGAGAATGTCATGTAAAACACGTGTGACTATTGGAGTCTAGCTATAGACGCGAGTAAATAAAAAAACGCGCGTTTTTGGGAGAGCAACCTAATATTATACTTTCCCGCATATTAGTGAGTGTTTATGTTTTAATTCTTTATCTGTTGTTTTATTAATGGTTTACATTAATTTTTGCAATCATGCATTTGTTTGTTAGTGTAACATTCGTCTTATTGGCAATCAAAGTATTTTTGCAACACAAAAAAAGATGTAAGGGAAATTATTTCGGTTTTGGAACCAAATTCCAAACATTTAAATGAATTGTTTACAGATAATCCGTGTCCATTTCAAGTCATATGATTGAAATTATTAATCTTATGTTTTATGCAGCATTTTATACAAGGAAAATAACTTATAAGAAATGAGTGCAAGAAATTTCTTTTCATCCAAGAAACGAAAAATGAGTTTTCACAAGTGTGGAGAAACGGCGTCCACGATTTACATGCGACGCCGTAACTACGACACTTGTGTGACGGGGTCAGGATTATCATGACGGCGTTCCAAATTGCCCAGTCACAGAAAGAACTCGAGAAATTTCGAAAGTATTTTTTGAAAATATAACTTGTAATATACACGTAAGAAAGTTTAAATTATTTTATAAACCTAGCAAAACCCTAGAGTTTAACAATTCCTCGATCCTTCTTTACTGTTTTTAATAGAGTCCGATAACCCAAACTCTTATGTATGTATATATATTTAATATATATATATACTCTATATATATATAATTATATGCTCCCAGTGATTATACGCTTGTTAGTTGTCTTATTTTATATCAGGTTATATTTGATGAGAAGAAGCTTGGAAGATCTTAGGATGTTTTCATTAGATGATTCTTGGAGGAAGATTTAACCAGATATCGCATGTTTCTTCTCTATTATTGTAACCCTTTCCCCTTTTGTGATTTGAATATTCTAATTTAGTCCTTTGACTATTCGACGTTTGTTAGTTATTTAGAATATTGTACCGTGTTGACGGTGGTGATTTTATGAGAATCATGGTAATTAATGGTTTATCGTGTATAATCATCCTTTTTAGAGGTTATTATTGGGTTATTTATATTCCGGGTGGTTGGCCCGTGAAATTTGAGAAATGCCGAAAAACAAGTCCCCACACGTCCGTTAATGTCCAAAACGAGTTTTAGGAGGTCTGATATGAAAATATGTCAAGTAAATACTCCAAGTTATTGGAAAAGTCTTTTTAAAGTGAATAAAAAGGCTAAGTAACTTTGGAGAATAATTTACGGTTGAGTTTTACGAGTTTTTAAGTGACCTCGACACGAAAACGAAGACACTCGGGGGCATAGTATGCCTTGACCAGTTCTAGATGAAGCAAGGGGACAAGATGGCTTAAATTTAGCTAAGTATGTCCTAACTTAGTACATAGGTCTTTTGTATCCATCTAAAACACACACACTACATGGAATTTCGAAAATCAAAACACACACATCATTTTCTTTCTCTCCTCTCTTGCGTCCGAACTAGGCAACACACACATACAAATAATTTTTGAAACTTTGATAAAAAACATGAGAGTTTTGGTACTTCCGGGTTGATTCTAGTGCACGGGTTAGCATTTAAACAACGTTTGGGTTGTCCGGTTCGCGTCGAAATAAATTTTTAAAGACCATTTTTGTAAGTCTTTTAAATTTGAATTTTACTTGTCCTTTTGGGTTATTAATGATGCATAGATGTTAGTTGTACGGCCCGATCGTTAAAAATCGAAAGCGAAAAATTTATAAAAAGGATATGTATGGTGCGCTTGTTTCAAATATAAAAGGAAAGAAAAAGACGTTTTGTTAGTTTTGATATTGTGGTCGTGATGGTTGAAAACATATATTTGCTATGTAGCTTATTTTGTATATGGCTTATTATTGGCTTATTTATTAGCTCGAATAGCTTATTTTAGGCTTAATAGCTCACGGGAAAAAGGGGGAAGATATAAGAAGGGTATTTTTGGTTATTACCCTAGTATGTCGTATTTTGTGGACTATTTTATTAGCTTATGGTGATAACCAAATGCGATACGTAGCTTATTAGCTTTTTTTTGCTTAATAAATATATTTTGGAGCTTATGGGCTCACGGCCCAATAAGCAATCGTGGCTTATTGGATGGCTTATTGTGGTCTGGATTACTTATTTGTTTATTTATTTGAGCTTATGTATACTAATGGATCTTGGTTTGGGGGCTTAGAACGTATATTGGATACATAAAAACCTTAATGGACCCTTGTTGGGCCTTAAAGTCCAATAAGAGTTAACTAGTCGTTTTGAGGATTTTGACAAACTTTTGGGAAGCGAAATATACTTGTGATGTTATATTGAAAGTCATTTTGAGAAATATCTTGGTAAACGTCGTGAAAGGCGATTTATGGAATTTGGTCGAAAAGTGTCGAAATATTAGAACTTGTTTGAAAATAAGGTTTAAAAACCTTAGGAAAAGTCATTTAAACGTATGGGTCATGCCGAAATTTTGTAAAAAGTCTATACTTAGAATTTTTACTTAAAACATTATTTTTATTTTTAATAATTAAATATTATTATTTTATTATTTTAATAAGCCGACTAAAAGACGAAAAATATAATTTTTCACGAATCCTTTCTAAAATGTTTAGCAAACATAAACGTTTCATTTCGTAAAGTATAAGATGATATTTACGGTAACTAAGTGTACCGAATGGACTTATCGAGATATATTTATAAGTATTTATTATAAATATTTACTTATGTTACTTATCTATTTTGCTAAATAGTATAAGTATAAGTATATTGTACTAAGATATGAATTTTGATGTGGTATTTTTGGAGTTAAGTAGTCAACCATCACACCGCTAAAACGTTTAAGATTACCATACAACAAGCATCTAATCTCTATGCATCATACCTGGAAAACTGTTTTTGGAAATGAATGATTAAAATGGGACATTAACTGGACTAGGTCGTGTGCGAACGTCGTTGCATTTGCTTGTGTGATTGAGATTTGGTTGCTAAATACTTGCTTGAGGTGAGTTCTTGTAGCCCCATTTTTATTGTTTTTTCGTTGGGGAAAAATGATACTCAAATGTGTTTTGAACTGTTTTATGAACTATGCGAAACGTGATTTTATTTTTGGGACAATTAATGTGCTTATGACTGCTATGTGAATGATATGTGTTGGTACGCTTTGCTGTGTGATCTTTCTGTCTGGTTCTTCACCCTAAACATACTCCAGCTGGTAGTCTTTAGGTGTGATATGTTATCGGGGTTGCGACCCTAAGAGCGTTGGTACGCGCTGGTGATAAGACTAGCGAGGATGCTAGGTCTTGGTACATGATTAGCGGGGATGTTAGGTCATGAGTTCTTGATTGTTCTGCATACATTCACTGTCATATAGCACAATTGTCCAACTGTTTGAGATATTGGCACAACGACTGGGTTTTGAGTCAAACATACGAGCTCACCAACATTATTGTTGACGTTTTCGAGTATCATTTTCAGGTGAAGTTAATGATCGTTAAAGTGAGGTACTTGTAGCAGACTTTTAGAGAATCCCGTAGGAATCTTGTTTGAGAAGTCTTGATTTTGATGTTTGTTATGAATTTGGTTTCTTGAGGATTGAGGATAAGATTGTATGGACCCCTGCGAGGGCTTAGGATTGTAATAATTGGCGGCTATGTGCTGTGTTCTTGACTTGGGACATCACTTAAGGTTGTATTGAGGTTGATGGTTGTCATGACACTTATCATTTATGCATTTTAGATTTTCTCTATTTTGTATCTTGTGTTATGATTGATCATTACGTTGCATTCCCGTGTTTCCGCCTATGACGGGGTGTGACAGGTCATATTTGTTCTAACACCGGTATATAAGTTTTGTTTTTCATATAAACTTATTAAAGATTTTTAACCTGCAAGCAGGGCCGGATCTTAATAGGGGCAGGGGAGAGTCCCGACCCTCAAAGTTTGTGACAAGTTGTGTAAATATTACTTAGCATTTTTATTCACTTTAAAAATACTTGGAGAGAAGTTATATTATGAACTTTTATTAAATATTATTACTTAAATGACCTTATAAAAAGCATAACTTTTATATATAATTAAGGGTATAATAGTAAAAGCATCACTTATCACTTATTTTCTCTCTTAACTCGGGAACACGAAATAAAAAATTAAATTGCATTCCTCTCCTTTTCTTTTCTGTTCATTTTTAACTCTTCTCTTCTTTTCTTTTATTTCAAAAACTTAAGAAGAAAGTGTAATAACTCAATATTCATGTCTTTGTTTGAATAAGCTCCACTCACAGCTTTTATAAGCTCCAGTATTATTATAAGTTTCGGTCAGTGTTGCTAAACGCAAAACTTGATAGCTTTGAGCATATAAGGTAAGTTGGATTTTTAGATAAGCGATTGTTTGGATGAAAAATTTATGAGAGCTTTAAATGTCATAAGCTTTAAGCTTTAGTTGTATAGGAAGCTAGATTTATTTGTGATGTTTGGGTATTTGTTTGTGTACTTTTTTATTTCATTTTAAACATACAAGCTCTAACTTCTTTTACTCATATACATTGTTCTCAAAACTTGACTGAACTGGTCGATTCAACTAGTGAACCAGACCGAAACTAGTTTGATCGTTCTTACGGTTCAACCGGTGAAACCCAGGAACCAAAAGAAAAAAAAACAGGTTCGATGTTCAGCCTGATTTTCAAAACATTGCTCATATAAGCATCACCTTCACATATAGTTAAACATCTAAAAAAATAAAAAGTAAGATTGTTGTTAAACGTGTGAATATTGAAGTGATGCAAAAATGACACGACTTTTTAATTGTCACAGTGAGCAATGATAGGTCGTAGTAAATGAAATAGCAAAATCCATAAAATTAAAAAAAAAATTAAGCATATCAAGACTATGGTTTAACCACTATCTAGGGACCCTTTAAAATAATTATACTCAATAAATACTTGATTGTAAATGAGAGATTGGACAAGATCCATAAAATAGATAATCTATTAAATAAACAATTGATCTGACAATGACATGTTACTAGTCCCATGAGAATCGGAATGAATTTTTTAAGGAAATATTTATGTTTGAGATTAGATTAAATAATGGCGAATCTTTATAGAAAACCCAAGAAACGCATGTTATTGTTAGGTATATCACAAGTGATAACATAAGAACATGTCAAAAGAATTAAATTTTAAAAAGTAATAAATAGAAAAGGGTTGTTAGCTCACGCCAAAAATATGTGTCATTAATAGAAATTTTCACAATTTAGAAGTAAATCGTTTTAAGTGTTTTAAAAATCAAAAAATGATTGAGATGTTTAAAAAATATGACTAATTATATGTAAATAAATTATTTATTTGTAAAGAAACAAGTCTCTTTGTTTTTCCCAACAAGATGCTAACATATATGTTTAGTTATATTATTAGGCATGCAAGTTAAACATGTAATGAGAGCTCTTAGAAATAACAAGCAAAATACCCCGCGCGTTGCTGTGGGGCATAATTTTTTTGCGAATCGATTTCGAATAAATATTGAGTGTGAATGTGTCCGTTTGCGACGAGGCTGACTTGTATGCAACACATGCATTTTATTTCACTGAGCATTTTTTAATAATCACGGAATTTGAATTAGTATTTGTTGTTGGGGAGAAAGTATATGTTATTTATAGAGCGAACGACTTTGAGTATGTATATAAATATAAATATGAATGTGGAATCTGTTTCTAAATACAGTCGTAAATGACAAAAAAATATAGGTTATTTATATAATTTAAACTTTCACAGAATTGTACGTTCCTGACGCCTGTCGTTTATTTTAAAGTTATTAGGTAGTTTAGGGTGTGTTTTGAAAGTTTTTTTTTTAAATATATATACATTAAACTTCAACATTTAACATCGTACGTATGTCAGAAGCATTGCATTATTGAGCTCGTTTTGTTCCCAATTCGAAGATCTTTCCGCGGGTATTTTTTGATATGAATGAGTCGGTAGATATATGTTATATATTTAAGAAATAAAGTTTATTATATAAGAAAGTCGTAAATAGTTAAAAGTTGAGGGTACGTTTTGTAAGTTTTCTTTTTTTTTCTATTTATATTAAACTTCAACATTTTTTTATAAAATCGTACGTATGTGAGAAGCATTTCAATATTGGGCTTGTTTTGTTCGCAATTCGAAGATCTTTTCGCGTGTATTTTTTGATTTCAATGAATCGGTATATTTGTGCTATATATTTGATTAAAAAAATTATTATAAAAAAAGGTCGTAAATAGTTAAAACTTGAAGGTTCTTTTTGTAACCTTTCATTTTTTTCTCTAATTTGGGCCGGAAATTTCTTTTTTTTTTTTAGTTTCGGCGAGTGTTGGGCTTAGAATTGGCCCACAGTCAAAACGACTGCGTATTTGACGCCTAATATGTATATTTGTAATGCAATTGTAATACCTATATTACTCGTTTATAATTGAGTTAAGTACATTTTTGGTCCTCGTGGTTTGGTGCATTTTCACTTTTGGTCCAAAATTCAAAAAAGTTTTGGTTTTGGTCCAAAACACATAGTTTCGTTTCACTTTCGGTCTAAAAGACAGTTTCGTTACACTTTTGGTCCAAAAGACATAGTTCCGTTCCACTTTTAGTCCAAAACTTGTAGTCCAAATTTACAGGATTAGACTAAAAGTGAAACGAAACTATGTTTTTAGACCAAAACAAAACTTTTTTAAATTTTAGACCGAAAATGAAAAACTCTTTATATTTACAAACAATACTCATTTATATTTACAAACAATAAAATATGCGAAATGATACGCGTTGTGTCCTTCATTTTTGGCCTTTTCTAGGCCCAGTCTTGTGTGCTTAACAACTGTTGGATTGTGATATACTCAATCAAATGTCAGATGCGGTGTGCTTACAGAGAGGGGTATGGTGGCGAAGCCTTTTCGCTACTCCTACGTGACTTCGCTACTTGGCTCGCCATCATACCATCGTTGCTCGCCACTTGCAAAAACACGGCTCTCTCGCCAGTTCTACGACGAAGCAAAGGGACAAAAATATAAACGTTTAAATATTTTTGAGCCGTTAGGATTTTATAATTAATTTTTTTTAAATTATACCCTCTTTATATTATAAATACCACTTCTTTCAACCTAAATTTCACATTTATTCCCAAACAAAAATTATATCATATACCTTGTTAAGATTTTTAGATGTCTTGTTCACTTCCACATACCGATTTGAAGTCGAAGCTTTTGGTTTCAAATAAACTAATTGACGAAGATATCGGTCGTCAAAAACGCGATTTGGATTTAGCCTTGCAATTTGAAAATTCTACACAGCTAAGCGATCTTAGAAAAGCTACGAGAAATGTAATGACATTTCACAAGAGAGCGTGCTTTGATCGATAGTTTTTTAAAAGAAGGTTCTGATAAAGATTACGAGCTGAATCTTTTTATATATGGAAAGGCGGCAAAACTTGAAAAACTTAAGGATGCTAAGTTAGCTTGGCTATTGGATAAATACTACTACCGCTCACAAGAAAGTTTAGGTTGTTCATCATCACATGCTAATTTATATCTTACTGAGAAATAGCTATATCAACTACATCTAGATGAAGCGCTTAGAGAAACATTAGAAGAAAAAAAACAAGCAATGAATGCAAAAGCACGGGAGGAGAAGATTAGGCAAAAACAAGCTGATGATGATGAATTCTTTTTGACATTTGGGAGGGTCAGAATTGATTCAGATTACGAGTCGTCAGATTAATAAACTATGACCTATGTTAATGTAATGTTGTTTTAATTTAATGTTTTAAATAAGTTTGTTTTTTTAAATATCGTTATAAAATATCCTCACAATCTCATTATTATATCACACAACTTGTTATCCAACTATCCAAATATCCAACTATCCAGATGGATCCCAATTTCACTAACGAAAATGATCCATGGGAATACAGTCTTGAAAATGATTCAGGATGGCATGTGGGGTGAAATCTGATTCAGAATACGAAACAGATTAAAGCCTTTCCGTGTTGTAATTTTAAATTCCGTATTGCATTTTTAATTTTCGTATAATTCCGTATTGTATTTTTAATTTCCGTATGTTTGTATTTTTAATTTTATGAAATAAATTATGTTTGTGTGAAAAAAATTGAAAAGAAAAAAAAATGATTAGTGGTGGGGCCCAAATGAAGAGGTGAAGATGTGTTATGAGTGAAAGAATATTTTTGAGTGAGAGTGAAAAGCTGATGTGGCAGCCTGTGAGGCCCGTTTTGTTTTGTGACTTAAGTCACCATACCCTTTACTCTTATATATTATTACATAAAATAATAGTACTCTGAAAAAAAGGGTGCTACTATTGACACCCCTTGGCCCACCTAAAAGTAGGGGTGCACATGGTTCAGTTTGGTTCGGTTTTTGTATAAAACTGAAACCGAACCGAAAAATTTCGGTTTTTGATTTTTAGAAACCATTTGGTTTTGGTTTCGGTTTTGTGTCGGTTTGGTTTTTCGGTTGTCGGTTTATTTTCGGTTTGGTTCGGTTTTTGTATAAAACCGAAACCGAACCGAAAAATTTTCGTTTTTGATTTTTAGAAACCATTTGGTTTCAGTTTTGTGCCGGTTTGGTTTTACGGTTGTCGGTTTATTTTCGGTTTGGTTTTTCGATTTCTATACGACTTATCGGGCTTTGCTTTTGCAAAGTGGATTTGGAATCTACCATAAACCAACACCTTCAAAGCTTTAAAGAAACAATCCAAATAAGAAAAACCAAAGACACAACAATGATAATAAGAAACAAATGACCATATAAAACCCTTAAAAAATTACTTATGTGTTATAAAGCAACACAATAACAACGATAAAACCCTAATAAACATAAAAAACTCATAGAAGAGAACTTATTAGTGTCATAAATGGCATGTGAAAGAAGTATATGAAACAAAGAGTAGTTACTCGACATGATATAGTTAATCTAGCGGAGCATATTCATCGTCATTTAGCTTCGATCACAACTTATTTTTGTTCCTATGTTTATCAAGATCGGTTCGGTTTATATCGGTTATATTTTAATACTAAAACCAAACCGAACCAAAAAATTCGGTTTTCCCAAAATCCGAAAATCGAACCATCGGTTTTTCAATCGGTTTTGGTTTTTTACGTTTCGGTTCTTCGGTTTTTTTGGGTTTAGGTTCGGTTTTTCGGTTTCATGCACACCCCTACCTAAAAGTATCAAAAAGGTACAAAAGATTTCTTTTGTACCTTCTTTTTACAGTATAACGCAGTTTTATATCAGGTTTTGTTTCGTATTTTTTGACAGTTTCATGCTTTTGACTAGTTAAACTTTATAATTTTTATTCCGCACTATCAGTTTCATAGTTTTATAATATAAACAAAATTATAAAAAAATTTAAAAAAATTTAAAAAAGATAAAAAAACACCGAAAAAACAAAGGGGGTACAAATGGCGTTTTAGAGAGGGTACAAATAACATGAGCAAAAAAAAACATAAAATAATAGTACTATGAATAAAAAACATTTATTTTATGGGTAAAAGACAAAAATGCTCTATGTACTTACAGTTTTGATTCAATATGAATAACCTACAAATTTTAATCTCATTGCGCTTATTGTATTGTCGTTTCTAGTCTCATTGTGAATAAGGTGGTGACTTGTTTTGATTTTTTTCTTGAAAAATTATTATTTTGCCCCCATCCTTCACAACCTCACCACAATCAAAGTGACTGTTATTCTTCTATGAACCGTTTGACACAGAAGTTTAGCTCCGTACAAAGAAAAAAATATTCAAATTGAGGGAAAACAAAAAAGGGTGCGCACACTATTGTTTGTTCAAACTCGGATCTACAAAACATCTATTTTAGTGATGATATATATCCTTCATTTACTTGTACATTGATGCTCTTTCATTTATATGATATTCAATGGATTTATATGATTTTAAACCTTGTACCTGTCAATCTTGGTTCGTACATATATATGATAGGATAAAAAAGATAGTCATGAGTTCCAAACGTCATATGTGCATGATTAAAATACTCCATACTAACCCTACCACGAGACCACTTTTGTTAAATATTTGTATCTTTCATTGTTTTGTAAATGTATTATGAATTTATGATATTAAGTTAGAGTTTTGTTTGGGTAACGAGTCGCCGGAAAGTCACCGAAGGTTAGTGGTTTGCCGGAATGTTATAAGCAATGTTTTGAAACCCGGTTCGACCCGGCCGGGTCAACCGGTTGAACCGGGTCCGGTCGAAAAAACGGGTTAAATTAAACCGGGTTTTATATTTTCGAAACCCGGTTTGACCCGCCGGGTTTAAGGTGACCCGGGTCAACCCGGTTCTCGAGACCCGGTTTGACCCGGCCGGGTTTTGGTTTTTTCATGTTTTTTTATAAATAAAATAAGATAAGTTTTTCCATATATATTTTGAATCGTATTTTATTTGTTTATGTTTTTTTGGTGTAAATCGTTTTTGGCTAAAATTATAAGGTTTATTACATAATTTATATATTACTAATTTTTTCGTTATTATTGCAATATTTTATTTTTTCTTTCTTTTTTTTTGAAAATCAGGGTTGACACGGGCGGGCCAAATCCGGTTGAACCGGTAACACGGTGACCCCAGTGACTTGACCGGGTGAGATTATTGACGTTTTCAAAACATTGGTTATCAAGCATTGAAGTGAGTTTTGATCAGTGTTTTGAAACCCGGTTTCGAACCCGGCAGGGTCAACCGGCTTTGAGTCGGTTTCGGCCGAAAAACGGGTCAAATTAAACCGGGTTTTTTTATATTTTTGGAACCGTTTTGTCCGCCGGGTTTTTTGGTCCGGGTTTGGCGTGACCCGGGTTCATCCCGGGGTCATGGACCCGGCAGGGGTTTTTCACGGTTTTTTTCGGTTATTTTTTTATAAATTAAAACATGTTAATTGTATATATTTGCGACGTTAAATTTTAATTTTTACATGTTATATTTGTCAATAAATAGTCTTTAGGCTTTAATATATGAATTATTTCATGATTTATATACATTCTTTTTCTAATTATTGAAATATATATATCATGTATATATATATTTATATATTGTTATGATAAAATGAGAAGGATTTCTTAAAATAAGAAGGATAAGAAGTAACTATAAAACCGCATATCCGAGATCACCTGACTTAAATAGATGATTATCTCTATAATCTTCGATGATTATAATGATCATAATGTGTTTTCTAGCTTTTTTAATTAGGATGCAATTTACGTAATATTTAGATGCATTTCTGTGGATTCCTCTTGTTTTTTGGTCCTCTACATGTGCCAAAATCAATGATTTCAATTTTGCCCATCTACATCTACACATCAAATTAATTCGAAAACTCATAAATGGTGTATCTAGATGAATAGAAATACATCTAATAAAAGTCGTTTGATCTCAAATGCCTACCCCCCCCACTCCCGTTTGTTCTGTGGTTTTAGTCACTTCACACCACTTCTTATTTTAATTTACTTCCACTGGATCCCTACTATATTTTTAAATATATATATATATATATATATATATATATATATATATATATATATATATATATATATATTGGAAAACCGGGTTGACCCGGCGGTCCAACCGGTAACCCGGTGACTCGACCAGGTCGATTCAAAACCCGGTTTTCAAAACATTGGTTATGATAAGGTTGAACAATTCGTATCATTATTACTGTTGGTAAAAAATTTGTAACATCTTTCTTAAAAAAAGTTAAAGAAAAAATAAGATGTAGAAGATAAAGTATAAATGACCAGATTACCCTTGTTGACTAGTCAACCAAGTTAAAAAAAGGTCACTAGCAGGTTTTGTAATGCATAATGGTATTTTCGTAACTTGATTATGCAAAATGAATCAAAATCGTAAGTACATAGAGCATCTTTGTCTTTTATCCTTATTTTATAAAAGATCATTTGATAACATTAATAATGCAATCATTACTATATTACACATTTGTGGACAAATCCACTGTCGTTTTGATAGTGGGCCACATTGCTACAGTAATAGGCTCCCATTTTGAGTCAGCCCGATTTTGGTTTTTTTTTAAAATTATTTTGTTTTTGTTTTTTTTTATATTCAAAAATCGGATGAATAAATGGTTAATACAGACTTCTATTCCTTATATTTTTTGTTTTTCTTCGCTCCTAGAAAATCTAAAAAAAAGGTAAACCCCAGCTCAGTGTTAATATCTTCTAGTTAATTTCTTGCGTGGTTAAAGAAAGATAAATAAAGTGCCTTGAATTTAGATTGTAACGGCCAAGACCAACCGGGCAAAGCCGAGACAGCGAGCATATTTGTCTTTTACCCTAGATTATAATCAGCAAATAAGGATGCTTTATGCGGATGCTTTCATTGTGACAGAATTAATGTGTCTAGGTCTTAGGATGATGTAACGCTTAAGTCTTAAGAATGATATGCCACCTCGAGAGAAGAAATCATTACACTTAATAAATAAACCAACGTTCTAATCGGATTAATAATGGTTAATACAGTTTTCTTATATTTCGCTCTACCGCTCTTTTATCTTCTATTAATTTGCTTGCGTGGGTTAAAGTGCCTTGAATTGATTGTAGTCACCAACCAAACCGTGACAGTCTCTCAGACTGAAAACCCCCTTTTACCCATTAGAATTATGATTAGGACTGACATAGGTTTAGAATAAAATAGAATTGAGATAGATTGGATAACCAAGATATTAATAAATTGATAGATTTAATATCGCTTCAAGTGTTTGACACCCTACTTACCACGAAACTACCACCGATCGGGTACACTGCCCGTTAAAGTGTTGTTTTTGGTTAAGTCAGCAAAATAAAATTTTAAAACTTGAATCATAAAATATACACCGCACAACGACACATCACATGGTGAGGACCACAATAGCACTAATGGAATCTTGAATTAATTTAGCAAGCTTGGAGCCAAAGCAAAACCATGAACCCCCTCCCCCTTTTTCTTTGTTCGAACGGACGCACCACAAGGACCATATGGTCCTTGGTTCCACACTTTTGCTAACCATGGTCACATGTATCCAAGACCTTAAACCCTACTTCACATCTTATAAATACCACCTTATACATAACTTAGGGTTCTCATTCATTTCATAGCCTCAAAAGTTTTTCTCTCTTCCTTTTTTCCTCTCCTTGCTCACGTCACACACACACACATATATACTTTCCATATTTTTTATTTCTATCAAGATTCATTTATTTCAAGATCATTTCTAATCATATCTAAGGGTGTTCCAAGGGTTTGAT
>BQNB010115499.1:0-21549 GCA_026074375.1 Tanacetum coccineum
TTATGGGTACAATTTTATGCATACCAAGATCTTTATTGACAATAATAGTACTATTTGCATAATTAAAAATCATGTTTTTATTCAAAAACAAAGCATATATAAATTAGACATCACTTTATTAGAGATTGCAATGAAAAGAAATTGATTCAAATGGTTAAAATCCATACTGACAAGAATGTTGCAGATTTGCTTACAAAAGCTTTTGATGTAAGTAGATTTCAATATTTGATTGCCAGTATTGGAATGTTAAATCTCTAAAATCTTTTATCTCTTTATGTGTTTGTAAAGTTTTGTATGAATTAGTACTATTATTCAGGACATTAAAAGTTTCTGCTGCTAAGTATAATTAGAACTGCTGGTAATACTTAATACTGCTAAGTTAATAATGTTAGTTATACTTAATATTGCTGGTATAATTAATATTGTGAAAATTGTTATGGCTTGTGTTTTCTTGGTTTTAGATTAACATTTTGCAGGAAAAGCAAAGAAAAGTGTTAGATTGATGATGGAAGAGCTGTGTAAAAACAGACATAGTGATTTGGTGAGAAAAAGAATTGAGAGAAATGGTGAGTTGAAAAACAAAAAGAGAGTTGAATATATTAAAAACAGACAGAGTGTTTTGGTGAGAAAAAGAATTGAGAGAAACGGTGAGTTGAAAAACAGAAAGAGAGTTGAATATATTAAAAACAGACAGAGTGTTTGAAATGGAATTAGAGTTAATACTCGTAACTCAAAGTTAATGCTGCTAGGCATAAACTTACTGATGCTGGTGAAAGTTAATGCTGCTAGGCATAAACTTGCTGCTGCTCGTGAAAGCTAATGCTGCTAGGCATAAACTTACTACTGATGGTGAAAGTTAATTGTTGATCCCAACAAGATCTTGCAAACCTTGTTAAAGGGTTAGTTGTATTGAATAGATTCAAGACAACTATGCTAGAAACTTTGTTGATACTAAAGAGTATGCGGAATCTACTCTTTAATACTTAGAAGAATATCAATGTAATAGTAAACTGTAATGCAGTAGAATGAACAATGAATATAACCAAAAAGCTTCAATATTATTATGATGAATAATACGAGTACTCTGTCTAGTACTAGGGTTTACAACCTTGAAGCTATGAATGTGTCTATCGAGATGTGTTTACAACCATAACCTAGGATCTCCTTTTATACACCAAGGAGTCCTTTACAAGATAACTACAAATCTTCTAAACTTCTATAAGATATCAACATATCTTCTAATTATATAGGATATACATTGAATCATTCCATACATATCACAAAACACGCTTTTATCTCCTCTTCACACGTCTTTATCTTCATGCAGTCTTCAGTCTTTATCAGCAGTATAAATCCCTTCAGCCAGTACTAACTTCCTTCTGGCAGTACTAACTGGTTAGTACTGGTAGTTATAATCTGAGCAGTACTAAAGTTCTTGAACTAAAGTAGTAGACTTTTTAAGAATTTTATCCAACAATCCTCCCCAAACTTGTGAGTTACCTTTAAATCCAACGAATTCTTTAATTCAAATCTTTTAGTCTACTTCTGCTCAGGATTCTTCCAAACACCTTCTACTTCTGAAGAATGGGACCTTATAAACCAAAGAAGTTCATATGCCATTTCACTTTTCTTGATCAACCTCTATTTCTATCTACTTAACATCCTGAAAAGGATTCTTCCAAACATTCTTCTAATTTTGAAGTTGAGACTTTACAAACCTGAGAAGTTTAAATGCCATTTCACTTTCTTGATTAACCTCTAGTCTTCTACTTAACATCCTTGAAATCATTTCTTGAGTAAAAGGATATTTCTTCTCTGTCATCATGTGAATAGCAATTCCAGTATGCATCATATGAATTCCATATGAGTCAAATAATCTCCAGCTTATCAAGTTGTAGCCCTGTTGATTCTTTCATATTTCATCATCTTCATTAGGCTCAAATAAGATCTTCAGATCTCCCCAAAGCAACAAGTCATATCCTTCTGGATGATTTGATAATACATCATATTTTATGTCAAGACATGTGTCTTCCAGTCAACTATTGACTAGTTAGTTGCAAGAGACTCAACATCAATAGCAATACCATCCCTTGGAACTACATCCATACTATCTCTAAGCTCTTTCTTCTCAGCATCATCCTCTAGTTTCTGTTTTTTGGCATTGTCTTCATTAGAATCTTCTCTTGATCTCTTTTTACTAGACTTTTGTTAAAAATCAAATCCAGGTCTCTTCATCACTTCCTTTTCAATCTCAGAATCCTTAGCTACAAAAGATTGATTTTGATCTCATACTCTTTCAAATTTAGGTCTAATATCTTCATATTTCATTCCCTTGAAATGACTTTGCTTGTACCCTCCTTGATTCTTCAAATATATACACATATTTTTCCTTACTTCAGCTTTAGAAAAAGATCTGTTCTGAACTGCATGATATCTTAGAACAGCAGGATCACTCCAATCAATATAATGGGCTTGATCAGCTTTAGCTACAACTTCTTGTTCTTGTCTTGCTCTATCAAATTCTTCTTGTAACTTTTTAGCTATTTTTGCATCCCTATCAATCTTTTGTCTTTCTTCTTCATTAATCTGTTCTTGCAATCTAATAGCTTCTTCATGCCCAAGTCTTTCTTTCTCTAATTGCTTCTTTGTTTTCTTTTGAACAGATTCATCTTCTTTCATAATAGCTTTTCCTTTATCTTTTCTCTTTTCTGCACTCCTTTTGATATACACTAAATTTTCAGCAGCAGTACTAACTTCAGGAATCACACTAACAGTACTAACTGATATGTTAGCAGTACTAATTTCTTTTTCACCCTTTTCACCACTACCAAGATCTCCCACAAGCTCAGTAGGCTCTTCTTAATCTAAAAGTATCTTAGTATCAGCACTAGTCCTCCCCTAAATCTCAGCATCCTCTTGAATCCATGAAGTTCCTTTATCTTGTACCAATGAAATAGAGGGGTTTTGATCAATCTCAGCAATTCTCCTCTCCTGTTTGGAAGGATCCTCCAAATCTTCCTCAAAATTAATTATATAACCACTATTGCCCTTCTTCTAGGGTGCCTTGACTTAACTTTGTGTTCCAACTTCTTCACCCTCATGATAAGCTTGGTGTAAGCATTACTATATACCTTCTTAGTGTGCTTTAAATCTTGCTCCAAGCTTGCCACTTTTGTTGACAATTATGTACAAAGAACCGTCAATTCATTAAGTGTCATACTACCCTCATCACTTCCAGGTGTGTGACCTCCTGGGAGAGGTGAATCATGGGGTGGTGTAGGTACCCTGGAGGGTGATGAAAGTGGTGGTTGTGAGGTGGATGGAGTAGTGATAGGTATGTGATGGGACTCAACTAGGACTGTTGATCCTTCACCCTGCTGAATTAGACCTTGAACAAGCATGTTTGAAAATAGTGGAATGTTTACCCCAGTATAACCCTTGGAAACCCTTCTCATGTTGCTGAATAGTTTTTGTGTGAGGGTAGGAGCAACATAAGTTCTTTTGTTCGGTAGATGCAATCTCTGATGTTTGTTCAAAAGGATTTGAATAAACCTAGGATACATCAAGAATTTAGACCTACTGTCTAATTTTTTTACCATGCCCTCAAAAATCATTTTAGAAAAGTTGAAAGTCCTGTTTGTGACTAGGTAAATGATAGTAGTGGCTATGTTGCTACTAAACTGCTCCCAAGCAGTCTTTTTAGGGCTTAAGCAATGAAGAATATTATGTATTAAGAATCTCCATTGAGGGAAAAAGTGACCCTTTTGGAAGGTCAATTTTTCAGAATCAGAAGCATACCCCATAAGAGCAAGCTGCTCAAAAATTTCAGAATTAGGTAGTGAACTAATACCATTAGCATCTTCTAACTTGAGATATCTTCTAAGAGATACTTCAGTAATAGTCTTGAGTTGGCCATCTATTGTTGTAGTTATTTCCACTTATCCATCTTCAAGTGTGCTTGTAGAAGAAGTTTGCCAAAACTGTTGAATGAGTGAAGTATAGAGAGTAGGATTTTTAGTTAGAGCAAACTTTATGTGACTTGTGTCGAGGAAATCTACTATCTGTTGAAAATCTTCACTTCCTTCTGGTTTGAGTAAGTATCCTACCATGTTGTGGGTATCACAGAATTCTAAATTAGCCATGATTGATGAAGTTATGATAAGGGTTCTGGGTTTATGTTCGTTGATGAGAATATGAGAGTTTGGTAAAGTTAATTGAAATTATGTAGAGAGCACTTAGGGTTTTGATTTGACCGACTTAATAAAATTGAATCTTTTTCTCAAAGAAACCTTATAAGAGAAAGAAATATCAAGAATTTTCCAAATCATAGACCCCTATAAGCAAGTTGTTGGCAGAAATATCTCAACGGCTATTAATTAATTAAGAAAATTCTGTTATACCTCAAACAGTACTAACGGTCACCCACCAGTACTAATTTTAGCCTAACAGTACTAACTTTAAGCCCAACCGTATTAACTTTACCCAACAGTATTAAGATATGCCTGGCAGTACTAACTTAATACTGGCAGTATTAAGTTTATGCCTAGCAGTATAAACACCAATGTTGTTCCAACAAGCATTTCCATCATAAATTTAGATTCTCACAAGCTCTCTTTCTGTTTTTCATCTCACAATTTCTCTCATTTCTTTTTCTCACTGAAACTCTCTGTCTGTTTTTCATACTCACATCTCTCTTTCTATTTTTAAGCTCACTGAATCTCTCATTTCTTTTGGCTCACCAAATCACTCTTTCTGTTTTTATATCACAAATCTCTCTATTCTTTTGAGCTCACCAATGCAGACAGTTTTGTACAATGTGCCATTAATTCCATTAGTTGCATACTGTCCTCTCCACTTCCAAGTGTGTGAACTCTTGAGAGAGGTGGATCATTGGACTATTTAGATGTAGTCTCAAACCTTGTTTTAGCATCTACACCCCCTAATATGGTATCTTGGTACTTGGGACCACTACCTGAACCAGTTCCCTAAGGACTTGTGTTGGGAAATACAAGTCAAAAGGTCAAAGTTCTGCCAAAAGTCAAAGTACTGCTGAATGAAAGATCAAAGTACTGCTAAGTAGAAAGTCAAGGTACTGTCAGTCAAAGATCGAAGTACTGCCGTGGATATAGGAACTATAAAGTTTAAACGGTTGTTTTAGCATTTATCTTGTAACAGTTATTAGTGATAAGTATCAATTAGTGTTTATGATATACAAGGACTGTACATCTACTAGAGGTTATCCTTATGTTTATAAAAGGATCTCTAGGAAGATATTAGAATATAGAACAAACATAGAAAAACACGAAGTTGAGAATTATTTAGTATTGTATTAGGGATCTGCAATTTAGGCAGATTCAAAAGGTTTATAAAAGAAATCGTTTGAGAAACTGTTGTGTGTTCTTCATAAGTACTGCCAACTAGATTCCGCATAGTTGACAGTATATCAGTGTTTCATTAAGGAATATCGATCCTACAAGTGGTATCAGAGCTTGTGAAGAGACTCTGATCTAGAAGAACTTTTAATCAATCGAAATCTTTCTAAACTCATAAAAGATGTCTGAAACAGAACCTATCCCTCCCACCTCGTCCGTTACTGCACTCAGAATCCCTATAATCAAGAAAGGTGAATATGACCTATGGTCCATGAAGATGCGACAGTATATTGCTATCACTGATCACATACTATGGGACATAATCACTAATGGAAACCAAACCACAACTGATCCTGCATCTCCCTCAGTGTCTGCTCCAAAGACTTCACTTGCTGCAAACGCAAGAAGAAACAATGAGAAAGCCCTTAATATACTGCTTTCTGCCATACCTGATAGACATCTTCTCAGTTTTCATGATGCTGTAGATGCAAGATCTTTATGGAAAGCCATAAAAGCAAGATTTGGAGGAAACGAAGCATCAAAGAAGATGCAAAAGAATCTGTTGAAACAACAATTTGAGACATTTACTATTGGATCTAGGGAAGAACTAGATTCAGCATATGAAAGGTTTCAGCATATTCTTAGCATGCTTGAATTACATGATGCTACGGTGTCCATTGAAGATGCAAACTTGAAGTTTCTAAGAAGCCTACCATCTGTGTGGCATGTAGTGGCTACCATGATTCGGGGACAACCTGGATTAGACGAGTTAGACTTTGATGATCTCTACAACAACTTAAAGGTGTATGAGCATGAATTGAAGGGTGTCTCAAATTCAAACTCTCAAAACATTGCTTTCCTGTCCACAGAAGTCAAGGGCAGTACTTTGAAACAAAGTACTGCTGAACCAACAAATATCCCAAAAGGATATACACAAGCTGCCTCAAGCAAGGTTCCCACTGCTCCTAACTATGCTTCTCACTCAGATGAAATCATATGTTCCTTCTTTTCTCAACAAGCATCCATGCCTACAACTCATGATGATGAAGACTTGCTGCAAATTGATGAAGATGCTATGGAAGAAATTGACATTAGGTGGCAGGTGGCTATGATAACTGCAAGGATAAGGAAGTTTATGAGGAAGACAGGAAGACCAATTGATCTCAAGCCAAAGAATGGGATCACTTTTGACAAATCAAAGATTGAATGTTTTAATTGTCAAAAGTTGGGTCATTTTGCTAGAGAGTGTCGGTTTGCTAAGTATCAAGAAAACAGAGCAAATGGTCGTCAGGAAAAGAAGACTGTGGCTATTGAAGATTCAAACTCAAAAGCCTTGGTGGCAACAGACAACAATGAAGATATTGATTGGACCAAGGAATTTGATGCTGAACCAGTGACATATGCTATGATGGCACTGACTGGAGTTGAACAAGATGATTGGAGCATGGAGTTTGATGCAGAACATGTGCATTTTGGACAAGATGGACTTGGTGATTTTGACTGGAGCAACAAAGCTGATGATGCACCAGTATCTCTAGCTTTAATGGCTACAAACTCAGAGGTACCTTACTGTTCCAAATGTAGTAAATCTTATAAAAAGTTGCTTGAAAGCTATCAAACTGAAAGAGATAATTTTCAAAGAGCTAGGACTGAAATTCTAGGATATCAAATGAGCTTAGAGTCATTAGAGGTCATGCTTAAAACACATGAAAAGAATGAATATGCATGGGGTGATAAGTATGAACAAATGGAATATGACTTAAAGATAAGAGATTTGAAACTAGAAGAAAAACAAAAGGAATTAGATCAAGCCTTAAAAGAACGAGATGATTTCAAAGTAAAACTTGAAAAATGGTCAAATGCTTCAGTACTATCAAACGAAGTCCAAAACAAACAAAGATAAGGGGGGGGGGGGGGGGGGGGGGGGGGGTGGGGGGGGGGGGGGGGGGGGGGGGGGGGGGGGGGGGGGGGGGGGGGGGGGGTGTCTGATAAGTCATGTATAGGATTTGGGATTGAGTCTAGTGACATTTCATCTGGGGATGAAACATTGACTGATTCAACATATGACAACTTCAAAGAGAAAGAGGCCTACAAAGCAGTACCTCCACCCACAGGAACAATTATTCCACCTAGGGAAAATGTCTCCATTTTTTTTAGTTTTTTTACAGGTTTACTTTTAGCTTAAGTCTTTTTAGATATCCCTAGTACACATAATAAGCTTCTTATAACATCTTTTGGCTTTTATTTTCATTTAGTAATAAGCTAGAAATAAGCCAAAGTTAGAAAAGTTTGAATTTTCAAAGAAACACCTTAGTTTCTGTAATGCAGAATTAAATGCTTAATTTTTAGCTTATTAAGTGGTTAAAAGTTCAAAGAGCTTTTGTTAAAGTTGTAGTGTAAAAGCTCAAGTCCAACTTTGTAGTTTTAAGTTTTTGCTGATTTTCATTTTTTAGATAAGCCAAAAATAAGCCAAATCGTAGGGTCTATTTGGTACTTTTTAGATAGTTTAAGGTTGTCTGTTTTAACTAGAGTGTAAAATTTAGTTAGTTACCCCGCCTACCCTTTACTTTCTTTTGTTTCATTTTCTACCCTGTTCTTTCAGATTAATAAAATAGTTTTAATATTTTTTAAAATTAGTTTAATAAAATTAGGTTTTAGGTTTTAATTGGCAAAATTAGGGTCCAATTGCTATATAAAAATTGGGCATTTTTAGATCATAAGATTTCTGCACATTTTTAGTTGTTAAAAACCATTTTTCTTTATTTTTCCAATTGAATTTGTATTTTCTAGAAATTAAAATAGGTTTTTAGTAATTTCTTTTTCTTAATAAATTCATAGAAAATAGAAAAATAGTTGGAAAATTTTAATTCTTTTTTGTGATAATTTTCTTTTTAATTCTAGTATTTTTGAAAAATAAAAATAGAATTTTAGTTTTAATTTTTAGAAAAAGTTTATTTTTAGTAATTCATTTTTCTTTAAAAATTCATATAAAATTCAAAAATAGTTAAAAAATTCTAATTCTTTTTCCTAAAATTTTCTTTTTAAATTTGTGATTTTTAGGTATAAAATTTGTTAAAAGTAGTGCCTTCGATTTTAAATTTCAGTTTTAGCTCGCGTTTTTAATTCACATTTGTTAATTTTTCGTATTAGTTAAACGTTTTTAATTCTTTAATTGTTCTTAGTTTAATTGTGCTATTATATTCGTAGTGTAATCCAAAATTCAAAAAATCTTTACCTATTCTTGGACTTCGAGATCCGATATTATTCCGAATCTCAATTACGACTTCGTTGGGTTACGACCGAGAAGAAATACTTCCCGGAGTTTAAAATTTAACATAGTTGTGTTTCTTATGTGAGTATTTTATCCTTTTATTTCTTCTTTGTTTGAGAAGTAATTTGGAAAGATTTTTCACGGTTAATACTATATATATATAAATTTGACTAGTGCTTTATACACGCAAACCAACGATTTGTGAACAAGCTTGGTCTAATCATACTAGGAGTTCTTTTCGTAACCCAACTGCTCATGATATGGAAGTTTTGATAAAATCATTTTGGTGCTCTTTCTATAAAAACTATAAATGACAGTTATTGTTGTGTCTCATGAACTAAAAACAAAAATACATGAAGACTTTGAGTACGTTGAATCCCTTGAAAAAGAGATTGACGAGCTTGAATCTGAAAAGGCTAATTTTTCAAACATATATGATCTACTTCTCGAAGAGTGTGTGTCTAAAGATGTTATATGTTCATATTTGCATTCTCTGTCTGATTTAAATGCTCATATGAGATTACAATGCTTATATTCTTAGCAAGGTCAAAGAATGGTGAATGTCTTGCACAAAGCTTTCGATAACAAATGAATCTGTTACAAGATGTTCTAATTATTTGTTAAAAGTTTTTCTAAACTTGAAAAACATTAAATTTCTCATGAATTGCTTTACAACAATGTAATGAACAAATGATAAACAACTCAGTTTGCAAAAGAAATCGGGATTCATATATTTCGAACAAGACTGTGTAACATATATCGAAAAAAGCACAGATTAAAAGCTCAATGCAGACATGAACATTGCAGCAATAAGGTAAGTTAAGAAACTCATTGAGAAGAAAGGTAAAGGAAAGTCTGTGGAACACTCAGTTTGATAAACCATTGTTGTTAGACAACCAAATGCTCAACGGATTCTAAAAACCACTCAGTTTTAAGGAAAACCGACTCCTTTTTCAAAGTTCGTCCTGAATGAGAAGTTTTCAAACGAAAAAGTACGGTTAATAAAACTAATGAGTGGATGGTTCGTCTTAACAAGTCACTCAACAGAATTTGCCTCAGAATAGAAAACAAGCAGAAATACACACGAATACGCTTACACCAGGAATGTATAGAATTGCCACTAGCACAACACAAAACAGAGAACAACAGTTACCTCATGCTTCTAGGAATACTAATCCTCATGTGTCTACATCTACAGGAGTAAATCACTCTACTAGTGTTAGCAGACCACCGCTTAAGAGCTATCAAGTTAAAGATAAGGTTGTGCCAAACAATAGTCAAGTGAAGTTTGTTGGGAAATACAAGTCAAAAGGTCAAAGTACTGCTAAATGAAAGATCAAAGTACTGCTAAATAGAAAGTCAAAGTACTGCCAGTCAAAGATCGAAGTACTGCCGTGGATATAGGAACTATAAAGTTTAAACGGTTGTTTTAGCATTTATCTTGTAACAGTTATTAGTGATAAGTATCAATTAGTGTTTATGATATACAAGGACTGTACATCTACTAGAGGTTATCCTTATGTTTATAAAAGGATCTCTAGGAAGATATTAGAACATAGAACAAATATATAGAAAAACACGAGTTAAGAATATTGGTTATTGTATTAGGGATCTTGCAAGTTTAGGCTGATTAAAAAGTTTTAAAAGAAATCGTTTGAGAAACTATGTGTGTTCTTCTTAAGTACTGCCAACTGAGTTCCGCATTATTGACAGTATATCAGTGTTTCATTAAGGAATATCGATCTAAAGTGGTATCAGAAGTTGTGGAAGAGACTTGTATCTCAGAAGACACTTTTAATAATCGATAATCTTTCTAAAATCATAAAAGATGTCTGAACAGAACTATCCCTCCCACCTCGTCCGTTATGCACTTGAATCCCCTATAATCAAGAAAGTGATAGACTCATGGTCCATGGAAGATGCGGGACAGTACATTGCTATCACTGATCAATTAGCTATGGACATAATCACCAATGGGAAACAAACCACAAACTGATCTGCATCTCCCTCTGTGTCTGCACCAAAACTTCACTTGCTGCAAACGCAAGGAAGAAACAATAAGAAAGCCCTTAATATACTGCTTTTGCTTTCTGCAATACACATGATAGACATTCTCAGTTTTCATGATGCCTGTAGATGCATAAGATCTCTATGAAAGCCATAAAAGCAAGATTTGGAGGGAAAGATCCAGCATCAAAGAAGATGCAAAAAGAATTGTTGCAACAACATTTGTGACATTTACTATTGGATCTAGGGAAGAACTAGTTCCAGCATATGAAAGGTTTTCAGCATCTTCTTAGCATGCTTGAATTACATGATGCTACAGTGTCCATTGATGAATGCAAACTTGAAGTTTTTCTTTTCAAGAAGTCATTACCATCTGTGTGGCATGTAGTGCTACCTTTGATCGGGGACAACCTCGGATTAGACGAGTTATACTTTGATGATCTCTACAACAACTTAAAGGTTAATTAAAAGATCGTTTGAGAATCTTTGGTGTGTTGATGCTTAAGTTCTGCCAACTAGATTTCGCATAGTTGACAGTATATCAGTGTTTCATGTAAGGAATATCGATGCCTTCAAGTGGTTGTTTTATATCAGAGCTTGTGAAGAGACTCTGATCTAGAAGAACTTTTAATCAAGCGAAATTTTCTAATCATAAAAGATGTATCTGATAAAGAAACCTATCCCTCCCACCTCGTCCGTTACTGCACTTAGAATCCCCTTTAATCAAGAAAAGGTGGATATGACTCTATGGTCCATGAAGATGCGACTGTACATTGCTATACTGATCACATACTATGGGGACATAATCACAATGGAAACAAACCACAATCTGATCCAATGCATCTCCTCTGTGTCTGCACCCAAAACTTCACTGTGCTGCAAACGCAAGAAGAAACAATGAGAAAGCCCTTAATTATACAGCTTTCTGCTATACTCTGATAGACTTTTTCTCAGTTTCATGATGTTACTTGTAGATGCATGATCCTCTATGGAACAAGCCATTAAAAGCAAGATTTGGAGGACGAAGAATCAAAGAAGAGCAAAAGAAATCTGTTGAAAACAAACAATTTGAGACTTTTACTATTGGGTCTAGGGAAGACTAGATTCAGATATGAAAGTTTCAGCATATTCTTAGCTATGCTTGAATTATGATGTATAGTGGTCATTGAAGATGGCAAACTTGAGTTTCTAGCAGCTACCATCTGTGTGGCATGTAGTGGCTACCATGATTCGGGGACAACGTGGATTAGACGAAGTTAGACTTTGTGTTCTTACAACAATCTTAAAGGTGTATGCGCATGAATGAAAGGTGTTCTCAAATTCAAACTCTCAAAACATTGCTTCCTGTCCACAGGAAAGTCTTATGGGCGAGTCTTTGAAACAAAGTCCTGCTGAACCAACAAATTATCCCAAATGGATATACACAAGGTACTCAAGCAAGGTTCCCACTGTCTACTAACTATGCTTCTCATCAGATGAAATATTATGTTCCTTTTTTCTCACAAGTTCCATGCCTACAACTCATGATGATAAGACTTGCCTGGCAAATTGATGAAGATTGCAATGGAGAAGATCGTTGAAATGACATTAGGTGGCAGGTGGCCTATGATAACTGCAAGGATAAGGAAGTTTATGGAAGACAGGAAGACCAATTGATCTCAAGCAAAGAATGGGATCTTTTGACAAATCAAAAGATTTTGAATTGTTTTAATTGTCAAAAGTTGGGTCATTTTGCTAGAGATTGTCGGTTTGCTAAGTATCAAGAACACGAACGAGCAAGAATGGTCTGTCAGAGAAAAAGAAGATGTGGGGGGGGGGGGGGACTATTGAAGATTCAAACTCAAAGCCTTGGTGGCAAACAGAAAACAATGAAAGATTATGATTGGACCAAGGAAATTTGATGCTTGAACAGTGACATATGCTATGATTGGCATTGACTGGAGTTGAACAAGATGATTGGAGCATGGAGTTTGATGCCAGAACATGTGCATTTGGACAGGATGGACTTGGTGATTTTTGACTGGAGCAATAAAGATGATGAATACACCAGTATCTCTAGCTTTATTTGGCTACAAACTCTGAGGTACCTTACTTGTTCCAAATGTAGTAGTCTTGATAAAATGTTACTTGACAACTATCAAAAAGAAAGAGATAATTTCAAAGAGCTAGGACATGAATATTTCTAGGATATCAAATGAGCTTAGAGTCATTAGAGGTCATGCTTAAAACCATGAAAAGGGAATATATGCATGGGTGTGATAAGCTATGAAAACATGGAATATGACTTAAAGATAAGTGATGTTGAAACTAGAAGTAAAACAAAAGGAATTAGATCAAGCCTTAAAATGAACGAGATGATTTCAAGTAAACTTGGAGAAATGGTAAATGCTTCAGTACTTCAAAACGAAGTCCTAAACAACCAAAGATATGTGTCTGTTAAGTCATGTATAGGGATTTGGGAATGAGTCTAGTAAAGTATGGTAAGTGACATTTCATCCTGGGGATGAAACGTTGACTGATTCTTACATTGAAACTTCAAAAGAGAAAAGGCCTTACATAAGCAGTACTCCACCTACAGGTACAATTATTCCACTAGGGAAATGTCTCCTTTACAGGGATAGATGATCTAGAATTAGGAATAAAGTTGTTTAATCAAGAGAAAAACAAATCAAGTCAACCAGAAATTGATAGAAATAAAGTATAATTGAAGATTGGGTGATAGTGATGATGAAGAGACTGATGTTTCAGAAGTCAAAAGGAAACTGTTTTTGAACTCTGAGAAAAGTGAAATATCTTTTGAAACAGGTCATCCAACAGTCATACACAGGGTTGGCCAAGAATCTAGGACCAGAGGACTTGGGAACAAAGGGTGCGTAAATTATGTTATTGTATGTTACAGTCCTACTTTCATCTTATTAAGGACTGCAATCTACATGAAAGAACCTTCCAACATACCCAAACTCATAAATCTAAGGGAACACAGGGTTCAAGGGAAACAAGACCAGTTTGGAACAACATCCAAAGAGTGAACCATAGTAATTTCGCAAGAAACTCTAGGAACCTTCACCAAAGGAGATCCTTTATTCCATCAGCAGTACTTACAAGGGATGGGTTGATAAGTACTGCTAGACCAAAAATAACACAAACAGTACCTTCAAAAAGTACTGCTAATGTGACTTATCAAGGTACTGCTAGATCTAGAGTACCACAGGCAGTACTTTCACGAAGTACTGATGGAAGTTATTATCCAAGGATGGATAGTAGAAGACCTAGAATCTCAAGTTACTCACCATCATCGAGGTCTTCTACCACAAGGACTCCTCATAGACCACAAAGACCCAAGAAAATTGTTAAATCGATCTGGGTAAAGAAAGGAAGTACTGTTGGATCCCAAGCAGTACTTCCACAAACTGTCAAAAAGAGTGCAATGATAAGTCCAAAACAAACATGGAGACCAAAAGGGAAATATCTAGATTCTGTGAATAGGGGTAATGGATCTTACACACTCAAGCAATTTGAGTATGTAACTCCATTAGGGGTATCCAAGTCAGTTATGACTTGGGTTTCCTAAAGAGTCATAATTCTTTGAAATTGTTTGTACAGGGCAATCCAGAAGAGGATCTCAGAAGGACTATGCTATCATTGACTGTGGATGCTCTGGAAGTATGACAGGAGACAAGGACATGTTGTCTGATTTTAAAGAGTTCAAAGGTGGTTTTGTGGCCTTTGGAAACGACTCTAAAGGTGGAAGAATCTCAGGAAAAGGAACCATTAAGACATCATGCTTAGACTTTGAGAAAGTTAGCTATGTGGAAGAGCTCAGTTAATCTTTTAGCTGTTCTCAAATCTAGTGATAAGAGCATAATGTTCTAATTCATAGATAAAGAATGTCTTAATCTATCTCGAAGTTCATGTTTGTTGATGAAGATTCTGTAGGTAATTTCTTTAGAAGCTCCATAGAAAAGAATGATGCTACAGCTTGATCTCTAAAGAATATTATTTCCCTCTGGTGGGAATCACTTGTTGTGCAAAGGCCAACAGAGGATTGAAGTGTCCTATGGCATAGAAGACTGGGGCATGTCAACTTCAAAAATATCAACAAGTTGGTTAAAGGCAATCTGGTTAGGGGTTTACCTTCAAAGACATTCAAGCTTGATCACTCTTGTGTGGCATGTAGAAAGGGTAAACAGCACAGGGCATCTTGCAAGAAGATTGAGGAAAGAACTGTCAGAGAACCTCTTGAATTGCTACATATGGATTTGTTTTGGACCTGTTTCAGTGGAGAGTGTAAATGGAAGAAGTACTGCTTTCTTTGGTGGTCACTGATGATTGCGCAAATTCGTTGGGTGTTTTCTTGGCCTACATGGATGAAACATTATGATATGCTTCATGATTTGATTGTTGGGTTTGGAAAACAGGCTAAGTCTAAAGTGATGACCATCAGGTGGGATTCATGGAACAGAGGTTCAAGAATAACTATGAATGAGTTTTGTGCCAAGAAAGAATCAAGAGAGAATTATAGCATGGCCAGGACTCAACTGCAAAATGTTGTTGCAGAAGAAAGAAATAGGACTCTTATGGAATGCTGACTAGAAACATATGTTAGCAGACTCTCTTTTATATTCAATTTTGGGCTGAAGCAGTCAATACTGCCTGCTTGTGCTTAATAGAGTTTTGGTGACAAAACTCAAATGAAGGGGGGTGGGGGGGCTCCCTATGAAATTTTGATGGGAAGTATCTCCCAACATCAGTTTCATGAGACCTTTTGGTATGCTCTTTGACTCACTACTTATAACTCTGGATAATTTGGGTAAGTTTGATGGCAAGTAGAAGGAAGGATATCTTTGTTGGGATACTCTTACTAACAGCAAAGGGTTTTAGAGTTTTAATAACAGGGTCACAAGAAAGGTTCAAGATTGGTCTTCATGTAAACTTTCTTGAGATTCAGGAGAATCAAATGGTAAAAGGTCCACATGATTGGATGTTTGATCTTGACTTTTAACTCCATCCATGGAATTTTCATCCCCTGTAAGGAAAGAAAAACTATGCTGATTCAACAGAACAAGGATAATTGTGATGTTGCTGAAGATTTAGTATGACCAGCAATTCATTGATCATACCAACTCAGCCTATGCCTCAGAGGAACGTACTGCTGCAAAAAGCAGTTAAATTGTCCTATGAAGATCAAGCTTTACATGATGAGTTGTAAGTTTGATGCATCAAAGAATCTCTTGCCAAAGTCTTAATGATGATCAACAGATTGCTTTTGAGAGGAAAAAGAGGAGAATATCTTATTGCAAAGGGAAAAGAACATGTTGGACATTTACTTTATCATTAAGTACTGCTTAATCACCTTTCAAAGTACTGGCCATTACACACGATTTCTGATGATGATACTTCCAACGATGGTGTTTTCTTCCAAACTCTTTTGATGCTTGAGAAGGCGAGAGTAGCAGACTTTACACACAACTTGGATTCTCCATTGATGTTCCCATCTTACTCCCACACTTAGATTTCATAAGTTCATCCTCAAAGTCAAATTATTGGCAAAAAGTATGGCTGGGGTTCAACAAGAAGAAAGCTTCAAGACAGTACTTCAAATCAACATAAGCATTGCTTGTCTTCATTATACAAGCAGAATTGAACTAACCACAAAGATAGCAAACATGCTTGTTTGCTTGTTTCTTATTCAAGAGGAACCCAAGAAAGTCTCCTCAAGCTCCTTTTAGCAGATGAAAAGTTGGTTGAAGCGATGCAAGCAAGGAACTGCTTCAATTCAAGCCTAGCAAGAGGGTATGGGTGTTTTCGTGTCCTACCAGATGGCCATAAGTGGTGATTGGACTATATGGGTTTTTAGACAACAAGTGAGTATGAACGGGGTACTATTTCAAGAACAAAGCAGCCTAGTTGCACTTGGGTATCTGAAAAGATGAAGTGTGGATTTTGATGAATGTATTCGCACTCACGTTGCAGAATTGAAGCAATAAGACTCTTTTTTTGGCATTGCAATCTTTCATGGGCTTCATTGTCTATCAGATGGTGGGCATAGAGGGATGCTGATTTGGCACTTCTCTGACGTTGTGTATGTCTAACTGCCGCCAGGTTTTGGTAGTTCTTCTCTTCATCCCAATACATGGGCTTCTGTGTGGGCAAGGCTCGGGTGGGCCGTGGAAGAGCAAGCCCCACTTGTGCAGGGGTGGATAGTCGGGCTCGGGGCGGCGGGTTGCTTGGTTGATTGGTGTGGGGCGTGGGGTGATTTTTTCGAGGGGGTGGTTGTTGGTGCTGTTGAGTTAGCATGTTGGTGTACTGGTAGATGTTGATGTGATCATCTGTGGATCCACCAATGTATTCTTTGGGGTAGGTGGGTGATGTGAGGAGGGCTATAGGTAGTCAAGTGGTGGGCCGTGGTGGGGTAAACGCACTGGCCGGTGTAGGGCGGCGGGGGGGGGGGGGGTAGGGGGCTTGTGCGTATCGCGTGGGGGGGGTGTTGGGTTGGTAGTTTGGTTGGCGTAGTTATTGTGGGTGCTTATGTGAGTTGGTGGGGGGTTGGTTGAGTGCGTGCGTGATGGGGGGTGGGTGGGGGGTGGGTATGTAGCGGGGGGGTTGGGCGGTTTGGGTAAGTGGTGTTGTGGTTTTGTCAGGTTAGTTGTAGGGGGGATTGGGTTTGGGGGTGTTGGGTATATGTGGCGGGCTGTTGTGATCATGGGATTTTAGGGTATTATGGGGGGGGTACTTTTATCAGGGTGTAGTGATGTGGGGGGGGGGGGGGGGGGGCGGGGGGGTTTAAGATGTTGTGCCTGGGGGGCGGGGGGGTTTGGTGGGGGGGTTGGGTGGTGCTAATTTGGGGGTATTTGCTTGTTATTTTGGGGGGTTTTTATCGGGTGAGGGTATCGGGGGGTTACGGGTTTTGGGTGTTGTGTTGGTGGATATTGCGGTGTGTGGGGCGGAAATGAGTGCGGGCCATGGGTTGGGTGGGTGTTGAGTAGGGGGTGGCGGGGGGGGCGGGGCATTGGTTAAGTGGGTGGCTTTTGTAGGGGTATTTGGGGGGATCCGGTGTTTGTACGGTGATTCTATTTTGGTTGGGGTGTATTGGGGCTGGGGGACTGTGGAGGTGTGGAGGAGGATTTTGGGGGGTGTCTTCGTGGACTAATGTGTGCTGATTGAACTCTTTTTGGGTCGGGGGGGGCGGTCTTGGGGGTTTTGGGTTTTATAAGGGGCTTGGTTGCTGGGGAGGCGACGTGGACTGTTGGTGTAGACACACTTTTGGGGGTGTTTGTTGTGGGAGTTTAGGGGGTTGAGGAAATGGGTGGGGGGGGGGGCGGGAGTAGATGTGTGTTGATGTTGGGGGGGGGGAGGTGGTGGGGCGGGGTTTAGTTGAGGGGGGGGGGGGGTGGGGGTGGGTGGCGTTTTTTGTTGGGGGGGCTTTTGTTTTGGGTTGGTGGTTGGTAGGGGGGGGGGGGTATGGTAGGTGTGGGTGAATGGGTGGTAGATTTGGGTTGGGGTGTGTATGCTTGGGGCTGGAGTGGGGGATTCTCTTGTGCATGAGTATGGGTTGTGGTCGGTTGATTTTGTTCGACGGGGGGTTTATGTGGGAGGGTATGGTGTATGTGGTTAAGGGGGTTCGTGCTTTTTGGGTGCTGGGGGTGAATCTTTGTTTTGGTTTTGTGATGTATTTGTTAATGGGTGGTGGGGTTTAGTTGGGGATTGTGGGGGGGGTATGATTGGGGATTTGGAGAGGGGGGAGGTGAGGGGGTTGGGTGGTTGGAGGTTGACTTGGCGTGGTGGTTTTGTTTGGTAAGTTTGGCGGTGTAGGGTTTGTTTTTGCCTTTCTTGGTTGTTGTAGGGGCGGGGTGGTGGATTGGTTGGTGTTGGGGGCGAGTGGGGGTTGTTTAGTTTGGGTGGGCGCTTAGCGGGATTCTTTGAGTGGTAGTCGGGGGTGGGTGGGGGGGGGGTCGATTTTTCAAGGTGGATTCGTGACAGATTTTTGCGTGTGGGGATGGTGGGTAGTTGGGGCTTTGGGGGGGAGGCGGGGGGTGGTGGGGGTGTTGGGTAACTTTATTGGGGTAGGCGTTTTATGGTGTTGGGTAATTATGTGTTAGAGTTTGGGTGGGGGGGGATGGGGGGGTTTAGGGGGTTGGTGTGGGGGGGGGTAGGGGGTTTGGGTGGTGGGGGGGTAGTGTCGTTTTGGGTGTGTCATTAGTGGGTGTAGGTGGAGCGATGGGGTCGGGTTATTGGGGGGGGGGTTTTAGTGTAGGTGGGGGTAGTTCGATTGTGTGTTTTGGTATTTGTTGGTGTTGCGGGGCTTAGGGGGGGCGGGGGGGGGGGGGGGGCGTTAGTTTTGAGTTTGCTTGTGGGGGGACTTACTGCAAGCTTGTGGGGGAGGGGGGGGGTGGGAGAGGTAGGGGAAGTGGGATGTAATTGTTCGCGGTGTGGATTTAGCGGGTTATAGAGGTGGGGGTGGGGGGGGTCGGGGTTAAATTTGTGTGTTTCCTTTAGTTTGTTTTATTGTTTGGGCACTGGGCGGGGGTTTGGGGGGGGGGGGGGGGGGAGCTAAGACTGTTGCGAGGGTGGGGGGTTGGGGGGGCGGGGGAGGTTGAGTTGGGCTGGGCGGTGGTTTGGGGTATGCTTTAGGGGGTGGGGGGGGGGGGGGTGTGTGGTGGGGTCGGGGGTTAGGCTTGGGGGGGGGGGGGGTTTGGGGGGGGGTGAAGGTGTGTATGCATTGGGTTAGTGGGGGGGTCGTGTTATTGTTTGGGGCTTTGGTAGGTTTGGGGGGGTGGTGTGTTGGGATTGGTTTTCGGTTCTTTTATCGTGGCTGTTGCGTATTTTTTGTTCGGGGGAGCTGGTGTGGGGGGGTGCATGAAAGGGCTTTGGTGGGGGGGATTGGATATTTGGGGTGGCTAAGTTGGGGGGTGTGGGTGCGTGGGGGGGCTAAGTTGGGGTGGGAGTGGGGTTCTGGGCCGTGGGAGGGGGGGTGGCTGTTGGGTGTTGGGTGGGGGGATTCCTATCCGGGCAGTGGTTGGTGTGTCCATATAGTGGGGCTTAAATGGTTTACAGAATTTCTACATTATAGTGGGAGTTGAATAGTTTTATTTTATACGTTAATCTACAAATCAAGACTAAGATATATTTTTTTATTAATTAATAAAACAGTTTTTTTTTATATGGTTGATAATTAATTAAAGTCATGCATTCTAATGGTGGTATTTTTTAGTCAAGACAATATGTGAAAGACAATATCAAAAGTTTTAGACTTTAGGAACCACTTAAGCCAGCATCTACTCCATTGAAGCTCATAAATCTCGTAGGAAAAGAAAACTCGAAGAAGGTGAAGATGTTGATGTACATCTTTACAGGTCTATGATTTGGGTTTTCTTATATCTGTCTCCATGTCCATAACTGCTTCAAGACCAGACATAATGTTTGTGCTGTTTGTCTTGTGTGCAAGATTTTCAGTCACTCCAAAGGTTTCTCATCTAATGCTGTCAAAAGGATCTTTAGGTATCTCAAATCATCAACCTTAATTGGGTTTATGGATCCTAAAGACTCTCCTTATACGTTTGGAAGCTTTTTAGCGCTAGTGACTTGCTGGGGACAAACATGACAGAAGTTCAACTTCAGGTGGATGTCAATATTTGGAGAAGATAGTTTCTTGGCAATGCAAGAAACAAACAATTGTGGCTATCCTCATCTACAAAATCAGAATACTGTAGCCAGCTGCAAGTTGTTGTGCTCAGGTTCTTTGGATGCAAAATCAATACCTTATTCTGGATTAACTTCATGAACACTGAAATCCCATATAGACAATGATGAGCACCATTGCATTGTGAAAAATCCTGTTTTTTCTCTCAAAGGCCAAGCATATTCAGATTTCGATAATCACTTCATCCGCGTTGTTATGTGCAAAGGCTCATTGGTGTGGTCTAAGGTTCATACTGATGACAATGTAGCCGATTTACTCACCAAAGATTCGACATCACTTCATTCGAGATTGTTATGAGCAAAGGCTCATTAATGTGGTCAAGGTTCATACTGATGACAATGTAGCAGATTTACTCACCAAAGGCTTTGACTTGGCAAGATTTAACTTTTTGGTGGTAACAATTGGGATGATGAACCCATAGCTACATTTGAGGGGAGGATATGAATGATTTTTCAGAGGTTTGATGATTTGAAGAGATAGTTTGCAAGGTTGAAGGGTTGTCGTTGCACAAATTTGAGTTGAAATTTTTTTTTTTGGTTGAAAGTACTGCTTAGCCAACTCAAAGTACTGCTTGTCTTAGAAAGTACTGCTTAGACAACAAAGTACTGTTCTAACGTTCGGTCAACGGTCAAACGTACGTTTTTGCGCTAAAAACGTATTTACAACGGTAACTTCTTAGTTAGCCGTCGCAACCTATAAATACTCAACTGAATTGCATTTTTCTCTCACTTTACTTACTTTCATTCATAAATTTTTTAATTTCCAACCTCCGACGCACATCCAATTCTTTTCAAATGGCAAATATTCGTACTTGTAACAAGCACAACATGATTGCGTGTGTGGAAAAGACGGCACAGAATGCTGATTTTTATCAAATCATCGACTTTCTCACTGGCTGCTCCATTAATTATTCTTTGTTTTAATTTCTCCTTGATGATTCTAACTGGGATGCTAGGACATATTTCAAATGGTACACCTTTTCTTATGTATCCTAGGTTCGTTCAATTGTTTTTGAACAAGCAGTTAGAGGGAGTATGTAGTCACCAATATAATCACTTTCACTTCATATTGAAACACAAGAAATTAAGATGAGAAAATATGAAAGAAGTTTTGGGGGAAGTTAGAGAGAGAAAGGTAGAGAGAAGAAAAAGATGGAAGATTACTTGCAAATTTACAAATGAGAATTAACAAGAACCAAC
>BQNB010115500.1:0-16307 GCA_026074375.1 Tanacetum coccineum
CAATGCGTGTTTGTGTGTGTGTTTTTGTGAAGAAGAAAGCGGATGATTAAAACGAGATAAAGTGGCCCAGCTTATTTCAATTTTTTTTTCTTATTTTTTATTATAATATGTAATTTTAGTAAATAATTAAATATTATGTTTGTTTTATAAAGGGATAAAGCCATAGAATACCAATGAACTTTTCACAATTTATTGATTTGGTATGTGTACTGAAACAATTATCGATTTGATACGTGTACTTTCATAAAGTGTTCTTATTTGCACATTTTGATGACGTGTCACGTTATTGATGTGCTACGTGTCAGCCTATCACGTATGACACGCCATCAAAATGTGCAAATGAGAACACTTTATGAAAGTACACGTACCAAATAGATAATTTTTTCAGTACACATACCAAATCGATAAATTGTGAAAAGTTTGTTGGTATTCTATGACTTTATCCCTTTTATAAATTGGAAAAAATAAAAATTGGTGGGTCCCAAAAAGTAGTGTTAATGGTGTTATGGTACCAGGGGTATTTTGAGGTGTTGGTGTTATGGTGTTAAAGTTGATGTGTCGGTGTTAATGGTGTTACGATACCTAGAGCTCTAAACACAACAGTGCATCAATCACCCTAAAAAGTTTGATTATATTGATGCACAAGGCAGATCCAAGTCAGTGATGGCTTGGGTCCCCAAAAGAAACTGATTTTCTTATCTAATGTGCAGGGCAATCCACAAATGGATTTACAGGATCAAGGAGTGATTGATAGTGGATGCTCAAGGCACATGACAAGGAACATGTCCTATCTTACAAACTATGAAGAGATAGATGGAGGATATGTTGCTTTTGGAGGGAACCCCAAAGGAGGGAAAATCACAGAAAAATGTACCATTAAAACTGGTAATCTAGATTTTGAAAATGTGTATTTTGTGAGAGAGTTAAAGTTTAATCTCTTTAGTGTCTCACAAATGTGTGATAAAAAGAATAGTGTTCTTTTTAATGACACTGAATGTATTGTTTTATCTCCAAACTTTAAGTTAATTGATGAAAGTCAAGTTTTACTTAGAGTTCCTAGAAAGAACAATATGTATAGTGTTGATTTAAAGAACAAAGTTCCTAAAGGAGGTTTAACTTGCCTTTTTGCAAAAGCAACATCTGATGAATCTAAACTTTGGCATAAAAGGCTAGGTCACTTAAATTTTAAAACCATGAATAAATTGAATAAAGGAAATGTTGTAAGATCTTTACCTTCTAAACTTTTTGAAAATGATCAAACCTGTGTTGCTTGTCAAAAGAGAAAGCAGCACATAGCCTTTTGTAAGTCCAAAACAGAGAACTCAATCAGTCTTCCTTTACATTTGTTACATATGGACTTATTTGGTCCAAAATTTGTAAAAAGCCTTATGAAGAAAATGTATTGCCTAGTTGTCACAGATGATTATAGTAGGTTTACATGGGTTTTCTTTCTAGCTACTAAAGATGAGATAAGTGGCATTCTTAAGTCCTTTATAACTAGTATAGAAAATCTAGTAGATCACAAGGTTAAGGTGATTAGATGTGATAATAAGACTGAGTTCAAAAACAGATAAATGAATCAGTTTTATAAGATGAGGGGTATTTTGAGACAATTTAATATAGCTAGAACTCCTCAACAAAATAGAGTTGCTGAGAGGAGGAATAGGATACTAATTGAGGCTTCTAGGACTATGCTAGCTGATTCTAAGTTGCCAACTATTTTTTGGGCTGAAGCAGTTAATACTGCTTGCTATGTGCAAAATAGAGTGTTAGTAGTTAAGCCTTATAACAAGACCCCATATGAACTTTTTCATGGTAGAACACCAACTTTAAGTTTTATGAGACCATTTGGGTGTCCTGTTACCATTCTCAATACTATAGATCACTTAGGCAAATTTGATGGTAAGGCTGATGAAGGTTTATTTGTTGGATACTCTTTGAATAGTAAAGCCTTTAGAGTATTCAATAGTAAAACAAGGATAGTGGAAGAAAACTTGCATATTAGGTTTAGTGAGAGTACACCTAATGTTGTAGGTAGTGGACTAGATTGCCTATTTGATATTGACGCACTAACAAGAATAATGAATTATGAGCCAATTGTTGCAGGTACACAGTCTAATAGTTTTGTAGGTACAAAAGCAAGTGATAATGCAGGTCAAGCTAGAAAGGAGACAGAACCTATCAAAGATAATATTTTGCTACCATTATGGATTGCTGATCCACCATATTCTCAAGAACCAAAAAGTTCTTATGATGATGGATCCAAACCTTCAAATGATGATGGAAAGAAGGTTGATGAAGATCCAATAAAAGAAAGTGAATGTAATGATCAAGAGAAGGAAGATAATCTTAATATCATTAACAATGTTAATGTTGTTAGCACAAATAAAGTAAATGTTGTTGGTGGAAAAACAAGCATTGAACTTCCATTTGATCTCAATATGCCTGCTTTGGAAGATTATAGCATATTTGACTTCTCAAGAAATGATGAAGATGATGGTGCAATGGCTGACATGAACAATTAAGATACAACAATCCAAGTCAGTCCTATTCCAACTATAAGAATTCATAAAGATCATCCTCTTAATCAAGTGATTGGAGATTTGCAATCAGCTACAGAAACAAGAAAGATGTCAAAGAATTTGAAGGAACATAGGTTTGTTACTACTATTCAACAAAGAACAACCCATAAAGACCTTCAAAACTGCTTGTTTGCTAGCTTTTTATCACAAGAAGAACCCAAAAAGGTAATTCAAGCACTGAAGGATCTAAGCTGGATAAAGGATATGCAGGAAGAGCTTTTGTAATTCAAGTTAGAAGAAGTTTGGACTTTAGTGGATTTACCAAATAGAAAAAAGGCTATAGGCACTAAGTGGGTTTTCAAGAATAAAAAGGATGAAAGAGGAATTGTGATAAGAAATAAAGCAAGATTGGTTGCTCAAGGATACACACAAGAAGAAGGGATTGCCTATGATGAAGTCTTTGCCCCTTTTGCAAGAATTGAAGCAATTAGGCTTTTTTTAGCTTATGCTTCATTTAAAGATTTTATGGTGTATCAAATGGATGTAAAAAGTGCTTTTCTCTTGGGAAGATTAAAGAAGAGGTGTATGTATGTCAACCGCCAGGATTTGAAGATCCAGACTTTCTTGATAGAGTATACAAGGTTGAAAAAGCACTGTATGGACTACATCAAGCTCCTAGAGCTTGGTATAAAACCTTGTCAACATATTTGTTGGACAATGGGTTTCAAAGAGGGAAAATTAACAAGAAAATTAACAATAGACTCACTTTATTCTCTCTCAAAAGGCACAAAGGTAAGATATTTTGCTGGTCCTAAGGTTTATGTGGATGATATCATCTTTGGTTCAACAAAGAGAAGAGTTCGCAGTCTGCATTTGGAGAAAGTTGATGCACGTGAGAAATTACAGTGCTGTTCTCTATGGGCGTAATAACTTATACATTCTTCGACTTGGGATTACAAGTGACAGCACGAAAGAAGGATGCCAGTAATTACAAGTGGATCAGAAAAAGGATGGCATATTTATTAGTCAAGATAAATATGTTGATGAAATTTAAAAGAAATTTGGGTTTACAGAAGTCAAGACTACAAGCACACCAATGGAAACTCAAAAGCCTCTGCTCAAGGATGAAGATGATGAAGAAGTGGATGTTCATATGTATAGGTAAATGATGTATCTTACATCTTTGAGACCTGACATCATGTTTGTAGTGTGTGCCTGTGCTAGATACCAAGTCAATCCAAAGGTTTCACATCTTCATACTGTGAAAAATATTTTTAGGTACTTAAAAGGTCAACCAAAATTGGGCCTTTGGTATCCAAAAGATTCTCCTTTTGATTTAGTAGCATATACTGATAGTGATTATGCTAGAGCAAGCTTGGATAGGAAGTCTACAATATGAGGTTGTCAATTTCTTGGATGTAGATTAATATCTTGGCAGTGCAAGAAACAGACAGTGGTTGCAAATTCCACAACAAAAGCTGAGTATGTGGCTGCTTCAAGTTGCTGTGTACAAGTGCTTTAGATTCAGAATCAACTACTTGATTATGGGTATAATTTTATGCATACCAAAATCGTTATTGACAATAACAATACTATTTGCATAATTAAAAATCCTGTTTTTCATTCAAAAACAAAGCATATAGAGATCAGACATCATTTTATTAGAGATTGCAATGAAAAAAAATTGATTTAAATGGTCAAAATCCATACTGACAAAAATATTACAGATTTTCTTACAAAAGCTTTTGATGTAAGTAGATTTCAATATTTGATTGTTAGTATTGGAATGATGAATATTTAGAGTCTTTTATCTCTTTATGTTTTTGTAAAGTTTTGTACGAATTAGTATTGTTATTCATGTCATTAAAGTTTCTGCTGTTAAGTATAATTAATACTACTGGTTATACTTAATACTGCTGAGTTACTACTGTTAGTTATACTTAATACTGTTAGGTATAATTAATACTGTGATAATTGTGAAAATTGCTATGGCTTGTGTTTTCTTGGTTTTTGGACTAACTTTTTGCAGGAAAAGCGAAGAAAAGTGTTAAATTGGTGATGGAAAAGCTGTTTAGAATGGAATTAGAGTTAATGCTGGTGACTCAAAGTTAATGCTGCTAGGCATAACTTACTACTGTTGGGTTTACTACTGCTGGGTAAAAGTTAATGCTGTTGAGGGTATTTTCCATAAATACTTCGATTAAGGGTTCAATCAATCATTTAATCAATTTCAATCTTTCAAATACTCTCTAACTACAAACCCTAACTCAATTTTATCATCCATTATCAAAACCCAACACAAATGGCGAATCTAAACTTTATGGATACTCATAACATGGTCGCATTTTTGTCTAAACCCGAAGAGAGTGATGGGTTTGAACAAATTGTTGATTTTTTATATGCATACCCTATAAAGTATGTACTAACCGTTAATCCCACAATATATATTTCTTGTATCGAACAGTTCTGGTCTACTGTCAAGGCCAAAACTATCAATGGGGAAGTACAGTTGCATGCCCTAGTAGATGGCAAGAAGATAATCATCACTGGATCAACTGTTAGAAAAAATCTTCAACTAGAAGATGCAAAAGGTGTTGATTGTTGTTGGGTTTATTGATTTGATCATACAAAAAAATCAATTAAGAATGAAACAAAGAGGAAACATGAGAGATCTACATGTTAAAGCTGAAATTATACTAAACTGAAGATTCTGGAAGATCTCATTATATTGATAAGTAATAGGAAGACATTGTTTCCTAATTATATTGTTTTTATGTTTCCTGTAAACCTATTATCTCTAGTATATAAAGAGATATAGGTCATTAGGTTTAGGTGTACAAGTCATGAGTTCCATATTGTACCTAAACGTGTGTGTGTGTGTATTCCAGGCGTAGAGATGTAGACGCCATATGTTAGGTTTAGCCTCAAGGATCTTATGATTCCTGTTATAGTTCATTGACGTAACCGTATTATTCTGATCAAATAATATTAGGGCTTGGAATGTTTGGTAAACCTTGTTTATAACATTGTTCTTTATGTATTAATTCCGCTGTGCGAATATGTTATCAATGTTATTATATCCTAGATGGCTTAAACGGTCCTAGAAGATTATCAATGATTCTTTAATCTTCACAATTGGTATCAGAGCCAGTAGGCTCGTGATATCTAGGATACAAGGTTATTTTTGTGTCGTGTTTTTGAAGAAAAAGAAAAGACAAATTTCTATTTGGTTAATTGACGAATTTGGTGGAGTTAGGGTTTTTGGCAAACCCAAATCTGATAAAAACAGGAAATCGTTTATTTGTGTATTCAAAACCAAGATTGAATTGGGTTGGTTTAATTTCTTAGAAGCTACATGAACTAGTTCAAGACGTGCTAATAGAAAGATTTATGATGATGTGCTAACTTCATACAATCTGATTAGTACATATATGTTTTCTTATTTTGTCTTGAATGTATAATTTATTCAATTGGTGACAAGACTCGACATCAAGATGTTATTATAGCAGCAAGGAGATTCAAGAAGAAGCAGAAAGAAAACCCTAATTCATCTAGGGTTTGATCGTTTCTTGGTATGAAAAAGAAGCAACAAAAGAAGTAACTTTACTTCTTTAGGGTTTCTACGAGCAAGGCTACTTGAGAAGGCCGACTGACGGTACAATGAAGCAAGAGGTTGTAGTAATTATGTTTGAGCGGTAAAGGTTTCTTTGTCGATCGATTAATAATTACAAGTAAGCAACTCTACTTCTTTTTAGATCGACTAAGTCTACTGCTAAGGAACAAGCTTTGGTCGACTGTGGTTACTGGCAACACAAGATAGTACTGCTTGTTCGTTGTCAAAATACTACTCATGTACACTTAGTACTGTTAGCTTGGGGTCTAAGGTTGGTGTTTACTACTGCCAAGTTTGATTACAACTTACTTAGGCACAGTTACACTTGTTGCTGCTATAATGTTGTCATTGCTTTTGGATTGATTGACTGCTTCGTGGTGATTCATGATGATGATGATGTCATTGTTCATGGATTTTGTGTGCTTTGTGTAAAAATGTGTGAAGTAGCAAATTGTTTGTGATTGTGTGTAACAATAGTAAGTATATGTTAGTACTGTCATAAGAAATTTACTACTGCCATAAGGAAATTGTTTCTGCTGCTCATTTGTATTGTTAATACTGCCAGGAGAATAAAGAATAGTGACACACTTGTGACAGATTAGTGACACTAAAAAGTGGCACCAATAGAATGGGAGGAAGGAGAATGCAAATCAGGGACACATTAGTGACAGATTAAGCGTCACTAAATGCTATGGGAGGAAGGAGAATGCTATGTAGTAACAGATTAGTGACAGCTTTGTAACAGATTAGCGATAGTTTTGTGACAGATAAAGTGTTGCTAAGTATGGGTTTGAATTTATTAGTACTGCTAGTCTTATCTTTTGATCGTTAATATTGTTGTTGTATTATTGGAAGCAGTTTGATGAGTTAAGTGTTACTACTGATACAAGGAAGATTAGAGCAGCTTGTTTACCCAAGTTTTTGTGATTCAAGCAGGTATGGAAAATTAATATTACCTAAAGAAACTTTATACTGCTCATTGTATTTTAGTACTGCTATTGGAAAGCAGTTACTACTGCCCATTTTGATTGATATCGGACAGTACATACACACATATGTCGAACAGAACAGAAAACCAAGTTTGTTTGTTTTTGGTTTCTACTATTTGGTTTTTGGTTTTTTCAATTGCTATTTGTGGCTTATCCTGAATTTCAAACTCTCTTTTGATTGTTAATATAAGCTCTTTGAGGTCAAAGCTTTATCTGTTTATAGGTTATATAGTCATAAGGATCTGTTTGTTTGCTTATTTTTAAGCTCAAAATTGGTTTTTGTAAAGATTGCAAAAATTTGTCTAAGTGTTGAATCTGTGTGAGATGCCTTTTTTATGAAGCTTTTTAAGTGCTTATCTGAATTTCAAACTGCTTTTTCATTGTTGCTTATTGTAACTTTTTGGCCAATCTTTTTAGTGGTATAAGCCAATAAGCCATAAAGATCTGTTTCCTAGCTTAAAAATAAGCTAGAAAATAGCCCTTAGACTGTTTACTTAACAGTTTTGGCCAAAAAGCTAATTTGCTTATTTAGGCTTATTAGCTTATTGTTTTTTCTTATTCTAGGTTTAGTTTAGCTTATTAGGTTAGTTTAAGCCCAATTTAGCTTATTTATTTCAGTTTAGAGCTTATTTTAGCTTATTTGCCTTTAAGCTTAGAATTTCTAAGTTTTATAGCTTATTGATTAATCTGTCTTTCTAGCTTATTTTGCTTGCTTATTTTTGTTCTTATTTGCTTATCAAGTATAGCTTGTTACATGTCTTAGCTTATTTTGTAGTTACATTAGCTTATTTAGTTTAAAAAAAAGTAAAACAGTTAGTATTTAAGTGTCTTAGTATACTTAGCTTATTCTGTCACCCTTTAACAACTTATTTTGTGCTTATTTTTTATTTATAAAAAAAGTGCTTTTGTAAAAATTGCTTATTTAGTGCTGTTGAAAAGTTGTAAAAAAATGAAAAGTAAAAAACATTTGGGAATTGGGGGAAGCCAAGGGTGAGCAGGACTCGAACTCGAGACCTCTACCCCAATTCAACCAAACGTTTTTTTACACACACTCCCTCTACCACTCGCCCTTGGGACTTTTTCAGTTACGTTTTGCACAATTAATCTTTTATAGTAGTTTTGGCCCTTTTAGCTTATTAGCCGTTTTTAGCTTATTTGATAAGCTGTTTTTCCCAGCTTATTTTTATTAGATTCTACATTGTTCAAGCTACTTTTGATAATTTTTTCAGATTTTTATTAAATAGTTTAGTATTTTTAAACATTTAATTTTATTAAAATCTTTTTTAATTTATAAAAAAGTCAAAAAATATAATTCTTTTTTAGAAAATTTTCTTTTAACATTTAGAACTTAAGAAAATTAGATTTGCTCTCGTAAGGTTAAAATTGCAAAATTTGATTTTTTAAAGAGCGAGATTGAATCTCGTTCATGTTTTAGTGTTTTTAAGCCCTAGACACTTTCGTTTTTGGTCTAGTTTTCTTTGTCCTAGCATTTTAGTTAATTTAGACTCATAAAAACCAAAAAGATCATTTTAGGACTAAATTTTGATAATTTGGGGTTTTTAGGTCCCGTTTAGGATTCATGTTTTGCGTTTTTAGTTAAAATTTGTCTTACCTTAATTGTTTTTAAGTTTTTGCCTTAATTTTCCTGTAGTTTTAGATAACCAATCATAATCTTGTTCTATTCAAGCATCGATTCTCAAAACGCCTCTCGACTTTCAATTGCAATCCTCGTCGGGGATAACGACCCGGGAATCATACTCCCGGATTACTACAATTGAGATTTTTTTATTCTCATTATTATATATTTATATATTTACTTATATTTATATATAGTAAAGGGTTTTCAATCAAAAATCCATACTTTTGTGTCATAAAAAATGGTACTCTTTTACTGAAAAGTTTTTTTAAAGAATATAAAGATTACTATTGGATTTATTAAACATCAATGGTTTACACTACATGTGTTTTTTTCCAAATTGGTATTTTTCAAAATCAGAGTATATCTTTACTATTCTTGTAAGAGTATCATTTCACAAATTGTTTTTTGGTGAGGAAACTCAAATAAAAATAGAGATAGAATCTATATGCGAAAAAGCAAATCAAAGTGTGCTCGAAAAAGAAATGCCAAAGCATACAAAATGATGTCAAAAGAAAAAGACGAATAAAGCGTATGGCATGTGCCCGAAAAAGCAAGAATTGACACATGAGAAAAAAAATGATCAAAATCATGGAAAGAGACCAAAAAATTTATATAATTGTGAATTTTATATCTTTATCTCATTTCACTAATCGCTACATTTCATAATACATTATTCATCATGGTTCAACAACAACATCAACAAATCGTTCTAGCAGATCAACTTGTTCCAAAATTCCAAAGCATTGGGAGATGTAACAATTATGATGTGCTCCAGAATATTCCATGCTCTGTGGAATGTAAGATTGTGAGACAAATTCTGATTGATAATGCTTTAAGCTATGCTTTGACTACGAGTGCAGATGTTCTAGATTTTACCTACAACAGTTTTGGAAGACAGTCAAGTAAGTTCCTAATGCCAATGGAACTATTCGTTTCATGATTAATAGAAAGGAGATCACTTACACTGTTGATATGTTTCGGGCAACTCTTAAGCTGCCGGTGGAAACTCCAGACAATCCATTCATTAAACCAGCAGATTTGAAGTTTATCCAAATATTTTTGAAGATTGTTGGCTATGAAGGAATTGTTAACAAAGTGAACGCCTTCTACACGAAGAATCTCGCTCAACCATGGAAAATGATGTTCAAGGTCTTTAACCGTTGTCTTACTACAAGAACATCAGGTCAAGATCAGACTAAAATCAACATTCTTCAAATCTTTCATGTTGGGATCAACTGTACTCATGTTGACTATGCTGCTCTTTTATGGTGGGATTTTCTTCACTACGTTTAGTAGAAGAAAGATCAGGTCCAGTACCCTCGCTTTACTAAGCTCATCATTGCTGATTTGATGAAGAAATTTCATTCTATTCCTCAACGAATTGAAGAAGATTATCATTCTATTAAAGATGATATTCCGTTGGTGAGTGTTTACTCTACGGGAATGCGACTGCTTGAGGGATGCTGATTCTAGATGAGTTTTTTATTGATCACATCCATGCCACCGAGGAGTATAAGGAGTATGTGAAGGTGTTTGTCAGGGCAGACGTTCCAACGATTCAGTCGCAACCGGTTGAATATACCCAAGGAACGAATAGGACACTTAGATCCACTAGGACACCTACCCCTACTGCTGAAGTTGCTCAGAAGAAACGTAAAAGCAAAGCAGTTGCTGGAGAATCGAGTACACCAAGGAAATCTTTAAAAGTTATAATCAAACAAAAGAAACCAAGTACAACTCCAATTCCACCTCCAAGTGATGACAGAGAAAGGGATGAAATTACTAAGGCAACCCTACTCAGTCTTACAATGCACAAAACTGCTATAGTTGCTGAAGCACAAGAGAATGTAGCTAAAGTTCAAGAGAAAATTTTGGAGGAGGATATTGAAAAGATGGTTGATGGCAAAGATGAAGAGTCTTATGACAATGCGTTTGTTGATTTAGTGTTTCAGGATAAAGAAGACATCAGTACTATGATAGAGCCCAGGAATCATAAGGAACATCCAGAAATTGTTGATGATGATGTTGTTGATGATAAAGTTGAGGAAACGAATGATGACGAGGAAGAGAAGAAAGATGATAATGATGATGATGACAATGATGATCATGCATTGGTCAGAGGCAAAGTGTCGAGTAGTTCGAAGACTAGGAAAGAGAAGATGCAGACACCAAATCCCCCACCCCCTAGATCCATTAGGAATGACTTATCTTCGAATAATACTTTTTCTGAGGAATTGACGGTCAATGTCTCACCTATACCTGATACTACATCCAAAGATCCAAGCATGTCATAACCCACTTCTAGCACACACAAGATACTTCCAGGAAGTGTTGTTGAACTGAGTAGACGTCATGGTCAACTTAGGGAACAATTAACAAATACCTTTATTACTAAAGAATATTTTGAAGGTAAAATGAAGGAAATGTCTGATACTTTTAACAACCTAGTTCCAGAACTTACTATAGCAAAGACCAACGAGCTTATGAAAGAAGTAATTCCAAGAATGGTTAAGGATGCAGTCAAGCATATAGTTATTCACAGACATTATCCCTGAGTTAGTTTCCAAAGAATTTGCTATTGATGCTCCAAAGATTATTGAAGAACTGTTCAAGCTTCACATGAAGAACAAAGTCCTTAATGTTCATCCTACAGTTAGCATATCAACTGCAAAAATAACTGTTGATCTGAAACAACAACTATATTTGAAGATGAAAACAGATCTTCAGGCTCAAGCTGCTAACCCAGAAATATGGGATGTTCTCAAGAAGAAATTTGAGAAGTCTTCTGCATCAGCCCAGTTTAGGCAAAGTTCATGATGCACATCAAGGCAAATGATGGGCCTCCTGAGGGGGAGAAATGGGCAGAGAGTCAGAAGACGTCAAAGGGTTATTACATGGATAAAGGTTTTCATTAAAGCGTACAGTAATGTGAGCAGATAAGATAAGAAGGTGGGAGTCTTTTGTGAATGGAAGACCAATTCTACCGATGATGTGGCATCAATAATAATCAACCCTTTAGGGGGAGATTTTTAGGAATGAAAAGTGTAAATTATTAACAATGAATTGATCTTGTAAAAAAATAGTATAGAAAATAGTATTTATGATGTAATAAGTCAAGCTTGGTCAAACATAAGAAAATGTTGACCAAGTGATAGTCAAAATAGAAAAATTAGCAGGCTAAAGGAATAAGTATAAATACACCTTCCATAAAAGGTATTTAGTGTTGGTCATTTTGTAATCCTCTCCTCAACCTTACTTATCTTTTTTCCTTTCCTTAATGAAAATTGAAAATTTATGAAAACTCTCTCTAGCTTCTTCTCCTCTGCTCTCTAATACTTTCGTATGATATCCAATGCAAACATAACATATAACAAAACCACCTTAACGTGATATAGATGCATAAACATGTGAGCTAAGATTGTAATTTTTGTTTTCTGCTCAAAATATTTTTTTTAAATACATTTTTTAATTTTATTATGCATACATTTTGGGCTTGTGTGTCATACGTCGCTATGATTTTGTTGTATTTTGATCGACATAGAGGTATGGGGTTTCAATTATGCGTGAATAATTTTTACGGTTTCTTATTAGTTTTGTAAAAACCTGTTATTTAGGGAAAACATTTTTTTCATAAGATGGCGCTATACAATCGAATCGAACACGGATGTTCATGACCTGAGTTATTTTGATGCGCGGCTAGAAAAAAAAGTAGGATTCAAATTTTCGTTGTGAGGCTACAAATAATTTTAATCAAGCTTTAAACAAAAACATGTCGCTTCTGTTTAGGAGGTTTATGCGATTACGACAACATATCGAATGATGGATTTCGTGTTAGGATTTATATACTATTTAACACATATAAACATATATTACGCAACGGATAAAGGTCCTAAAACGGTGGAGTTGTATGATGTATAATTATTAAATTATTAACTATGTTACATACCTCTTGTATTGTTATTGATTGAATTGACGGAGCAAAGAACCAAAACCCACATTTTCTTTCTTGAAACCCACGAACAAAATCAATCACCAAAGTAGATGAACTCTACGATAGTCTACACTATACGTCAATGTATATTACCCTAATGCTAGTTCAGTTAACATCACGATTAAACCTGAAGAACAAGTTTCTTGCTTATTGGATTTTTCAAACCAAAACCCTAATTGGTTTTAGGTCTGATCTGTTTATGTATAGGAGAGGGGAGAATAAAGTTTTCTTGGTTTGTTTGTAAATTCATAAGGATTATAAGTTAATTAGATCCTTATATACTTTAACCAAACTTGGTCTCCAAGTCAAAACCCTTCACCTCCTTTTTTCACATATGGCAGGCCACCCCTTTAAACTTTATGGACTTTTTATATTTATCACACCCTAAAAATATCGCAGCGAAATGTAATCGAGGGTGTGAGGTTCATAACACAAAGTCACGAGTCATATCGAACGACCTCTATATGAGTTTTTGGAAAATACACGTTCGATTTATGAAATAGAGTTTTACAAGGACATGTTTCCAAGTGTTCACAAAATATAAAGAAAATTTTAGTTTACAATCGAACGTCAAAGTTATGCAATAAATCTTCGTCATGATGAAACCGTAAAATGTGACTCTAGTGGGATGCTCCAAGTAAATCCAAGGTAATGCAATTTGTGTGACAAATGAGATTTTAGCAGGCAGTATATGCGTTGTATATATGTATGAGATGGAAGTACATGAGTGGTGAATCATGGTACTTGTGGAAATCAAATCAGTTGAAATCTTTGCGTAGTTTCAAATGTCGTGTACGTAATATTCTGTGTACATACTATGTATATGTAGAGTACTTTCTATTTTTAAAAATAGTTAGAATCGAAGGTTAGTTTAAAAACTAGTTAGAAAGTTTAAGGTTTAACAATATAATTAAAGGTTTTTTTACTTAGAATTAAAGTAAATGTACAATAAATAAATAAAAGAAAAAAAATATAATTAAAAGGGTGGTTGTGTGGATCGGCCGAACAAGGGAAAAAAAGGGAAAGAATCCTAATTTGATTGCACCTTGTTTTTGGTAATTATCTTTTCCTAAGCCTATAAATACAAATCATAACTTAATCAAAAATCACTTTTTTTCTCCTCTCTTCTCTCCTTGGCCGGTCGAACAACAGAAAGAACAAAGAGAAACCTAAAATTTTTTAGGGTTTTCATTTTCAAGAGTTAAGGTAATGTTTTCTAAATCTTTTTTCAATTCAATTGATTTTATTTAACGTAACAATTATTAATGATGGATTAGGTTATTGTAAATAATCTGTAATTAAGAGGTTTTTATCATCAAAAATTGTTTTAGGGTTAATAATTAGGGTTTTTGGGTAAGTTAATTAGTGTTAATTATGCTAAATTCGGAATAGAAATCTGGGCAGAATTTTAGGTCATCTTGCGAGAGCCATATCTCGGTCATATGGATAGCTTTTATTGATTTTCTTAAGCCTAAAATTAACTACATATAGTCTACTTTCCAACCTAAGTGGTTTTATGAATTAAAAATGAGTGGAAGTTAGTCAAATGAATCAAACAAGATTCGTTGTCAAAACTGAGTTTTCGGGGCAGATTCTGAGTTGTGTTTGTGAGGTCAAAAACTATATCAAAACGTCTTTTAATTAATGGGCTTGCTAATGTAGTAAGTTCATGATGTTTATGATTTTTTAGATTTTTTGTAGAATTTTCCTAAGTGTTTAAATGGGTCTACTCAAGCTAAACTTTTTGAAGGTCAAATTCTGGACACTTTGTGATGTTGAATTTTTATAAAATAGTTACACTCATAAAAGCTCACAACTCATTGGGGAGCTATAGGATGTGAGGAGAAGAACCAATTAGGTGTTTAAGTATTTTATTTAGAGTCATCTTGTGACTATAAAAACTGAGTAAAAAGCAGAAAGTTGAGAAGTAAAGTTTGTGAGGTAATTTGAGGTTAGCAAGTATGAGGAGTATATAGAAGAGTTGAATCAAGATAGGATATAGAGTATCCATCGTTGTGATTGTTACATTGACTTGGGTGTGTGACCTAATCGATGGTAACATATGTGTGTATTGTTTGTTTAGATTCTTTGCAAGATTAAGTGAAGGAATTGGAATTTGCTTTGCATCAGGTGAGTTATACAGTCCCACTTTTTACTTATATTTTGGGATGGAAATGATGCAAACTTTTTTTGAATTATGAACCGTGATATGTGTTTTTAAGTGTCGAACTATATGATATGAATTGTGGTAAGGTATGTGTATGTGAGGATAACATGACCTTGTGTGAGACCCGAACGGACTTAGCTAGTCAAGTGGGTTAGTCTTACGTGGAGATATTATGGGACGGAGGGGTACGATCCACCCCAGATAAATGTGAATTTATTTTATGATAGAATAGCCATGCATATATGTTCGTAAATGTTGTTTTTGTTGATCGCAGTGTCATAAGTGAGTCTTAAACCTGTAACTCTCACCAACAATTATGTTGATGTTTTTAGCATCATTTTTAGGTGAGGAAAACGTATGAAGAGTTAGGAAGTGGAGTTAGTTGGACCATATGCTTGTATACGGAGTTTATGATTTATATGTTTTAGTTTTCATTTAAACTTGTCATGTTCTGTTCTTCATGCATTATATGATGGATTTTTGTTTTGGGCGTTGTCATAAAACGCTTTGGATCTTGAGGTTTAATGAATGTCATTTTTAGTTTTCTTTATTTTGACGCCTTGTGTTGTGATGATGCCTATTGATCATGCCTTGCGATTTCGCCTTGGCGGGGTGTGACAGATTGGTATTCAGAGCCAATGTTATAGAGAACTAGGAGGATTGGCCTAGACTATAACTAGGAACCTTCATATAGATACATTTAGGAACTATGTGCTTGTGTGTACGTATGTATAATATATTTTATGTATATATTTTGAAGTTCCAATTGGTTGGTTATGCTTGTACGTATATAGTATTATGGGAAATGTAATATCATGGGATATGAAACCCATAGTATATCGTCTAATATATATAATCCTATGTCTTATCAGAAAAATGGTTCAAACACGACAACCTAACAACCCTCCTGATGTCGCGGAAATCATTGCTCAACAACTTTAGAACATCATCCCGAACATCGTGACTCAAGTGACTAACAACCTCAACAATGGCAATGGTAATGGAAATGGTGGAGGAAATAATGGTTGCACCTACAAAGGATTTGTGGCGTGTGGACATCAAGACTTTGACAGGATTGGTGGTGCGGTGGCGTTGACTAGATAGATTGAAAAGATGGAATCCGTGATAGATAATAGTGGATGTTTGGCTAATCAAAGGGGAAGTATGCCGCGAGTTCGTTCATTGTCAAAGCTTTGGTTGGTGCTGATCATGCTGGATACACTGATCGATTTCATGAGTTGGAAAAGTTGGTTCCACATTTGGCAACTCCTGAGGTGAAGCATGTCACAAGGTACATTAATGGGTAGCCATCTCATATTCGTGGAATGCTTCAAGCCATTCAACCAACTACTATTCAAGCTGCTATTCTTACTGCTGGGATACTAA